>JAVJIF010000952.1:0-129294 GCA_038442645.1 Agave tequilana
GTCTACATCGCACATGACCAAACCATCGTAGACGTTTTCTCTCATCTTCTCTTCTGTAGAGGTTACACCTATCTTTGTACGAATATCCTCATTTCTCACCTTATCTCTCCGCGTGTTACCACACATCCAACGAAGTATACGCATCTCTGCTACTCAGCTCTGGGCATGATGTCTCTTTATAGCCCAACATTCTGTGCCATATAATAAAGCTGCCTAATAGCTATTATATATAAAATATAAGAGAATTTTATAATATAACTATTATATATAAAATAAATTCACTTGTGATGTTGATGATAAAAATCTGTTTCTTTTCTTAAAAAAGTGTGCGCTTGATCTTTTCCTACTTGTTTTAATTGTAGGTAGGTAAAAGAAAAAGCATCTTTTTTGTTTTATAATTTCTATTTCATTCAAAATATTGTTCTATTAATTCCTACAACTGATAAAAATAACAATTATAACTAGAATGGGAGAAAAGAGAGATCAAAACGTAAATAGAGATTAAAATATAATTTAGAATAAAAAGGAAATTATAGAGACAAGAAAAAAACTTTGAAGAGAAGAAATATGATTAAGAATTAATAAAAGAGATGTTGAGATATAGAGCATGTTTCTAAATATCCCCGATTATAACCCGATATTGTGCCGATATTGCGTTTATGGCACCTAGACGCAATGATTTGGTACATCCAAACCGATATAGCGTTATCCAAAATCGCCTATAAATAGGCATGGACCCGATATATCGCCGCAATTTCAACGATTTTGGACCGATTAGCGTTCTACACCCAATTTCTAAGTTAGTTATTTGGGTAATACAAGTGATGTGGCAATGTGGCATTTGAAGATTCTATGCTTGGATAGTGATTATGGATTCATAGGCTTAAGCAAGTTATCGAGTTAAGCATATCTTAAACATATAAGTGATGTTTTATGTAGATTTATATAATTTATACATAATGTCTTATTGAGATGCAATTTAAGGCAAGAAGATATGTATATTAACAGTTCGATTTGACATCCGCTTTTTGAATATATCCCTATCCCGATAAATTTCCTGGCCGATATAGCCGTTGTGCCGCCATTTGGAACACTGATATATATAGAGAGAGCTACTGGTTTAGAGACATAGAGAGAAGTTTGAAGCAATAGACAAAGGGCAGAGATATGCTAGTTTAGAGAGGGAAAACTAGTATATTATACATCACACATACAGTGCATCTTACTCTTGGGTGTATGAAGAATTCAAGTTAGCTCCTGAGGGTATGTCATGAGTTTGAATGTTTGGGTTACCAAAATAGATCAGTTTCAAAATAGGGCATGGAAGTAATTTTTTTCTTTGATCTTCCATCTTTGGCTGTTGTAACAGTGTCCATATTGCTTTCTATCTTTTGGACATGCAAAAGATTGCTTACATCTTTTCTCTAATTTTAAACAGATTTCAAACAAGGAGCTGATCCATGGGATAGTAAAGCACCGCTTACGGCTGAAGGTGGTACGACATTCTAATATATCCATCTTTTTCTTCTGCTCTCTTTCTTTTACCTGTTTTAAAGGTGTGATCATTATGCAAGGGTCTGTGTGTCTGAGCTAATATGTCCTGTACTCATTGAGTCTTAAGCAGGTCAAGGAGGAGCTGATCCATGGGGTAGCAAGTTGTCAGCTGGGGCCCGAGGTGATTTATGTCACTTGATATATTTCCTTACATTTCTTTACCTATTCTCACAGTGAGAATCACATTACACAATGATTACTTAGCTGATGTTTAACTTCTGTCTTAAGCAGAACAGGAACAAGGTGCTGAGCTATGGGTGGCAATGTGGCAGGGGCATCTAGAGGTGATACATGGCTCCCAATTCAGCCAGCATTTCCTTCTCTCCCCTTTTTTAGTTTCAACAATGTGAATCTCAGTCTCTGTTAATGTGTACATTCAATCTAATTTACTACTACTATACTAATACTGTAATCTTAAGCAGATAAAGAGCAGAAAGCTGATGCATGGAGGGGTAGCAAGTCAATTTTGGGTGACTATAGTCATTCTGATAAAGCCCTTGATAGTAGCTGGTCAAAAGCTATCAATACAGGTGGAGAGCATAATTCTTCATGGAATAAGGTGGCAGGTAGAGGTTCAGAAAAAGATGGAGATGGTTGGAACAAGCCTTCTGACAAGAGCACTCACGTAACACAAAGCGGCATCTCATCTTTGGGTGGAAATGTAGCCTCAGGCTGTGGAAATGCTGATTTGACTACAAAATCAGCCGGGGAACATGGAGGTGGGAACAAGCCTTCTGACAAGGGCACTCCTGTAACACCAAGCGGTATCACATCTTCAGGTGGAAATGTAGCCTCAGGCTGGGGAAATGCTGATACGGCTACAAAATCAATTGGGGAATGTGGAGGTGAACCAAGCGGCGGCTGGGACAAAGCGAAAGTTTCAAGTGATGGTCGGTCTGGGTGGGACACTGCAGGTTGGGATAAAGGGGTTCCTCATCAAAAAATGGCACGGATGTATGGAATAACCAAAAATCTTCTGGTGGCGATCAGGTATCCGGCTGGAAGAAGGGTGGTGACGAGGATGCTTGGAAATCTAATCAAAGGGATAGTTGGGATAAACCGAGTAATTTCGAAGGTGGCCGTGGAGTTGGTTGGGGAAGAGGTGGAAATTCATGGACAAACCAATGGACCGTGACGGGGGTCAAGGATCTGGTTGGAGTGATGGAGCTAGTAGCAGGCAAGGCCAAAATATTGGTTGGAACAGGCGAGGAGATTCTGACAGGGGCAGGGGAAGAGGAAGGGGTCGATACGGGGGAGAGGAGGCAGAGATGACGAGAATCAGGACGGGTCTAGTAACTTCAGTGGGGGTGGGTGTTGGGGATCTGGAAGGGGAGGAAGGTGTAGCGACTGAGATGGTGGTCGAGGCCGTGGTGGTGGAGGTTTCAGTCCTTTGATAGGGACTAGCAAGCGCCCTCAGCTGACTACAGATGTGCATTGGCTTTCGAGCAGTAATGTTGATAACTGTGTTTTTTGAAAAAAAAAAGTTGCAGCGTCAGAGATGTTGAAATCCTTGGAAAGCTTAAGACATGTTCTCTCTTTTGTAGAGATGTTTCACCACTGAAGAATGTGAAGACTTATTTATTCTCATCTCCTGTCTGGATTTATGATATTTTCACTTCTTCATTCAGATATTCTTATATACGCATGTATGTACGTTACACCATGATGATATGATTTTCCTGCAACAGAGTTGGAAACGTCGAAATAGGAAATATTGGAAAGGAAAATAGGATGGCAGGCAAGTAAGAAGTGGCAGTATCTGAGATTTGTTGCTTGTCAAAACAGATCGAAGAGAGAGAATCGTGAGTGGTATGGAGATTTTGTCTATCCGTCTGTATCATGCTATTTTTTTTTTTCTCTCAATCCTGCTTTGCTCTCTCTCTCTCTCTCTCTCTCTCTCTCTCTCTCTCTCTCTGATGGGTCAGTTTTTTATTGAAAGTAACAGTATATTAGTTTATGTGCGGTCGTGTCGTCACTTCCACCAAGGGGATGTTTGGTTGCAAGGAAGTGAGCGGAAGTAAGGAAATAGGAAAGTATAATTGCTCACTTCCCTATCTATCCAAACACCGGAAAAAGAAAATAAGAAAACCCTTTTCCTTTTCTCTTTTCTCTTTTACACAACAATTTCCTCACTTCCAGAGTGCTACAGTTAATTTTGTGGTCATGTAAATCTCATTTTAATAAGTTGTAGTACAAAACAGTTAATTTTTGATCATGTAAATCTCACTTGCATTCTAATTATAGTCCATTTTTTATTTTTCTTAATTAATTTTTATTTTAATAATATTTGGTGGTCAACTATTCCACTTCCACTTTCACGTTACCATCCAAAACACTGAAAAAGAAAACATTTTCCAAACCACACTTCCCAACAACATCCAAACACCGGAAAACTTACTAACCATTTTCAAGTTCCAAATGAAACTATTACCACTTCCTCACTTCTTCACTTCCTCACTTCTACCCTTAACCAAATAGGCCTCTGGAGGTGGTTCACTGGGGACCATTTCTTCAAATACAAATGCTCGCCTCTTGCCGTGTTTGCTTGCAACGTAAATCAACAATCTAAAATCGTTTCAATCTTTGGAGCAAACATAGCATAGCTCGCTGGATGTAAGCGACCAAAATTTTGTATTCTTCGCTGTAACTTTTACTCAGGGTAACAAATACAATAATAGTTTCAGAACAGAAACAGAGCCAGGTGATCAAAAGAAATTGTGTGGAAGGGGTTAAGAAAGATTAACCCTTTATCTTGAGCTAATAATAGATAAGTATTTGTTTGATATTTTCATCCAAATTAAGAGATTTTCCTATAAGAAAAGAATATTAGATTTGTATCGCAATTTGAGTCGATCAAACGAATTCGGGTCTACTTCTAATTTTCCTCGTATCCATCCATTCAAGAAAATGACGAGTTAATACTTCCGTCCCAAGACCAAGCCTGGTCTCATCTCTCTCTTCAACGCACAAATTAAACTTAACTAACTTTCGCCCTTTCTTTTCTTATTTTCTTTTTTAAAACATAAAATGAATTAATTCTATTTCTATTCTATTTGCCGCTAATAATTCCACTCAAAAAAATAATAAGAAAAAAAAAATTCAAAAAAGGAATAAAAATCCTCTCTGCAATTAATCATCATCCTCCCCTTTCGTCTTGCCTTCGCCTTCATCGCTTCTCCTCTCTTTCATGCCCCCTGCCTCTCCTCATCCCCGGGCGTCCTTCGCCTCAAACCCTAACCCTAACCCTAATCTTTTCGAGATCTAGGGTTTCTTTCTGGTAACCGATCAAAATGCTGAATAAGTTCATGAAGCGGGGGAACCGCAAGGTCCCCAAATCCGAAGGCAACGAGCCTGCCGTCTCCTCCTCCTCCTCCTCCGCCGCCGCCGCTGGAGCCGTCCCCACGGTCAACCACGCGTCGCGCTCCGTCGCCAACCCATCGGCAACTCCCTCGCCGGCGGCCCCGCCCCGTCGCCGACCATCGAGGCCCTCCCCCTCTTCCGCGACGTCGCCGTCCCCGATCGTCAGGCCCTCTTCATCCGCAAACTCCAGATCTGCTCCATCGTCTTCGACTTCTCCGACACCCTCAAGTTCGCCCGCGAGAAGGAGGCCAAGCGCCAGACCCTGCTCGAGCTCGTCGATTTCATCCAGTCCGGCTCCGCCGCATCAACGAGCAGGTGCAGGAGGAGCTCATACGCGCCATCTCCGCCAACATCTTCCGCTGCCTGCCGCCGGCCTCCCACGAGAACACGGGCTCCGAGGGCGCCGATCCCGAGGAGGAGGACCCCTACCTCGATCCCGCCTGGCCCCACCTCCAGATTGTCTACGAGCTCCTCCTCCGCTACATTGTCTCCTCAGACACCGACACCAAAATCGCCAAGCGCTACATTGATCACTCTTTCGTCTTGAGACTTCTTGATTTATTCGAATCCGAGGACCCGAGGGAGAGGGAGTACTTGAAGACTATCTTGCACCGGATTTACGGGAAGTTTATGGTGCACAGGCCCTTCATCAGGAAGGCGATCAATAACATATTCTACAGGTTCATTTTTGAGACCGAGAGGCATGCGGGGATTGGGGAGCTGCTGGAGATTTTGGGAGTATCATCAATGGGTTTGCTCTGCCAATGAAGGAGGAGCACAAGTTGTTCCTGGTGAGGGCTCTGATTCCGCTGCACAAGCCCAAGTCGGTGGGTGTGTACCACCAGCAGCTGTCATATTGCATTACGCAGTTTGTGGAGAAGGATTATAAGCTCGCGGACACAGTCATAAGGGGTTGCTCAAGTACTGGCCAGTGACGAATTGTCAGAAGGAGGTGCTCTTCTTGGGGGAGCTGGAGGAGGTTCTTGAGGCCACGCAGTCCGGGGAGTTTCAAAAGTGCATGGTCCCGCTCTTTAAGCAGATCGGCCGGTGCCTTAATAGCTCCCATTTTCAGGTACGGGTCTTAATTTTATCCGCTTTGTTGTTATGTGCGAGGCGATGCCGTATTTACTGGGTTGCTAGTATTGCTTCCTTAGAAAGGAAACTTTTCGTCAAGTTGCATGTTTCATTTGTTTTACAGGTTGCAGCTAGATTTGTTCTCAGACAATGAAATACTCTACATTGGCAGATATGAATGTGCTTGTTGGATATTTAGGTTATGGCTTAGGTTTCCATCACGTGCATGATACAAACAAAGCACTATACGTTTGTATTCCCTAATCCCTATTTAACAGACCGCTTAATGGGTTGCTAGAATTGGTTTTTTGCAAAGGAAACCCTTTATACAAGTCGCTCCATTTAGTTTCGGGAGCCTTGCTCGGAGATATTGAGATATCACTTGGTATGTTTGTCGGATACCTAGGGTATGCTTGAGGGTTTCCAAAACGTGTAGGTGCAAACAAGATGCGAGAGGCCAATATTCCCGATTTAATGGACTATTCCGTGGATTGCTTGTGTTGGTTCTTTGGAGAGTGAACTTTAAACTACAAACTTTAGACAATTTATACTTTGGTAGGGATAATTTTTTTTGTCGGATACCGGTTATACTTTAAGGTTTCGAACACGTGTAGGTATGAGAAAAATGGTGGATGTTTGTTATATATATTAACAGACACCATTTCCCATTCCTGTATCTTTTAATTTGGTAGCGATATTTATTTTCTTCTGAAAGTAGTGCTTATACTATGTTTAGTTTAAAACATGCATTTGAACCTTTCGAGCGTGTCTTGATATACATACCTTAGGCTGTGGCTTCTCTTCATGAGCTTAACAAAACATTAGTTGTTAGTTATTTTTTTATTTTTTTTGTGGGGACGCTACACCCGGGACCAGAAAAATAATAAATAAGGTGTTGAAAATCAAAATTAAAGAAACCAGAAAGGGCCCGTTCACCTAGCTTAGTGGTGAAGGGTCAGGATTGGGTTAGAAGTAGAAACAGAAAACTGTGGATGCAACAGAAAGTTAGACAGATTTTAGTGCTTAGCCGTTACATCGCATCATAACTGATTATTCTGCTCCCTGTTCCTTTTTAAATTTCTAAGGTGAAGTCCAGTTCTTTCCCGTAAATTGTCCCCCCCCCCCCCCCCCAAAATCCTAATTCCTCAAACTTCTTCTTTTTTAAATTTTCAAAGAATTTTGTCCGCTTATATTATTTGAGAACAGGAAATCCAAGAAGCCTGAAATCTCTAGCCATCTGGTGAAATCTTTCATATTCAGGAAAATTTCCCTGATCATGTTAGTGGGTTGCTGGTGTTCTTTAGGAAACTTTAATCAAGTTGCATGTTTCATTTATTATAGGTTTCAAATATTTGCCCTCTGATAATGAATATTACATTGGTAGATATGAATTTTTTGTCGGATGGTTAGTAGCTTTGGGGTTTTCCAGAAGTGTAGGTACGAGCAAAGTGGTAGATCATGTTTTAAATAGATTATTTAGTGGATTACTAGTATTGGTTCTCTGGTAAGGTAACATTGGAGGAGTTGCATGCTTTTGTTGTATTAGTTTCAATGAGCCTTGCCCTCAGATAATGAATTATCACATTGGTAGATATGAATTTGTTTTGTGAGACGCTAAGGTATGGTTTTGATTTCTGACATGTGCGGGTAGGAATAAATGTTACATGTTAGCATTCCTTATTTACAGACCTTATTTCCATTCCAAAAGCATAATTCCTTGTAGCTTCTCTTATGAAGCTAACTGAAAATTTAGTATTGGGTTTCGTTTTATGGTTGCCTTTTATGGAGGTTCTTGTTGATACAACAAATGGAGAAGCGTGCTTAATTCTACTAATTCTTAGTTTGGTTCAGAATGATACATGATTATTGATATTTTTGTTCCTTTGAACTATGAGAGCAAAGTATTGCCATAACAGACCAATAAAGCCTTGAGATACTTAAAGAAAATTTACACTAGAGACTTTGACCTTACACGCTTTACTTCAGTTATAAAATGAACAGCAAACTAATGGGTTAGAGGTAAATTATTTAGCATGCTAATGGCATAAAAATATCGCATGCATCCATCTATGGATACTTGTGCTTGTATAGTGATGGCACTGGATAAAGCTTGATGATGAGTTAGTGAGAAGCTACTTTATCTGGTCCCATACCTACCTTTTGTGTTAGGTAGGTAATTCTCACTTGTCCATTTATGATATTATTTTATCATTCATAATCAATTAAATCTTATGAATAAGTTTATTTATTATTAGCTTATAAATTACACTGCTTACGCTGATGAGGAATTGGTGATAAGCTATTTTTGCTAATTCACAAGCACCTTTGTGCTAGGCAATTGATTCCTTTTTACCCTTCCATGTTGGAATTTGGATGAACTTAGTATTTTCAGCATTTATGAAGAATAAGTCCTATTTATGGAATTCTCTGTTGATGTGAGATTCATACCGTCGAGAGTAGAAATGAATTCATTTTTGGATTTAGCCTCCACTCCTTGTTTCTTGAAGAGCCTCTTTTTCCTCTTTTGCCATTTGGCGCGTGCCTTATTTTTCTTTGTTTTTAAAATGTGGTTGACTTTGCCTGTGGACAAAATTGGAAAGTTATAATTGGATTTTGCTTTTACTCCTTTTTTTTTCACACACAAATATAATTGCCAATGTTGCAACATGTTTACTTGGTTAGCTTGGCCAAGAATGTGGTGGGAATGGACAATGAAGAAAAATAGGAAAAGAAGAATACTTAGCTTAGTACTCTTAGTAAAAAAAGGTACAACATTAGAACGAAGAATAGGTGAGAGAAATAAATCACATGTGGAATCTTAAAAGAGAATGTTTGATGATTTCACCTTGAAATAATATTCAATGTAATTAGTTGATTAGTTGCGGAAAGTATCAACCACATATCCAGGACTCTTTTGCGTGTAAGTCTCCTGCCCAAATTCTTATTTGTGATTTTGTTTCCACATCAAAATATGATCCTTCTAATCTTATGTGCTAGGGTTCTGTATATTTTATTATCACACTGATTTGTTATTAGCCTACTCTTTTTCAACTCTTTTTCAATATTATATTCTTATCGTGACTCGTGAGTCTTGGACACTTCGTCAACGTTTTCAGCCTTTGGATACCATCTAATCGAAGGTGAGTTCTATTCGCAATTTGTTCTTCATTGCTGGACAGATACTCAAGTAAACTGCCCCCTATTGAAATTTGTTAATACGTCGACTTCAATGGATGTTTTAGGAGGGAAATCATGTCGTTTGGAAATTCTTGATGAGGTGAAACCTCATAGAGTTTAATGGCTCTAAATTGTGAATTGGTTAGATTTATTGTATTGACAATATTATTTGAGAAGCTTATTCATCAATCTTCATCTAAACATTTTAAATATGATTGCACCAAATTTAGGGGGTTTATGTCTTTTAGACCATAGATCTAATCATGTTGCTGTTTAGAACTTTTGTTTTGTGCCACCTGGCACATAAGAAATTTAAAACCAATTTTCTTTTGGTTTTTAGGAAAGTTCACCGGTGTAGATTAAACTTGAAGGAGTGTGTTTGCCATTTGAATGCACATTAGGTATCTTGCAGTAACAGATTTGAGTTCTAAGACATACTTGAGTGCTTTTTTCCATTTGTGTGTATATCGGATATTTTGAACTAATAGGACTTGAGATATAATGTCCTACCAATGAAGTGCATTTTCCATTTAAGTGAATATTAGGTATATTGATCTATAATAGTATTTGAGATCAAGACCTACTTGATGACATTGCATCTTTCCTCCGCCATGGCATCAACAAATGATTCCTCTTTATTCCTCCTCCAGCCCTGAACATTTTGGCTAAAGACGTCTCCCAGTATTGTCACTTATTTTTGACAGTGACACTTGTTGGCCTAACCTGCAAACAATATGGCTTGTGACAGTATTCTGGCACATGTAGTTGACATGCTGCATCTGTATCCTGATGTGAGAATCTTTTTTTAGGTGTCCAGCAGCTGGTTGTCCATGCCCTGTTCTAGCTCTAGACTTTTATGGCTTTACCCTTTCTACAACCTCCTGTTGGTGACTCCTCCTTTCTTCGTTCTTAAGTAGGCATAACACTGGAGGGGAATACCTCCGACACTATACTGCTTAACACAGAAATGAAGAAGGCATTAGAGATGTATCCTTTGCATGAAATGGATGTTTTGCCTTTCTTGAAATGTTTCCTGAAATGATGTTTTCTTAATAGACTGTGGCCAGATTAGTGCGTCAACCAACACATGAGACACATCAAAAGAGAATCATCATGATTGATCGTGATTTAAACAGCTTGAAAATTCAAGTGTACCAAAGATATTGGAGATTGGTACTTCTAAATGATATAGGTCAAATCAGCTTACTAAAAATAACCATGCACGGGTACCTTGTATGTAAGAAACCTAAAATTTTAACTATTCTAGTTTCTATATTTTTCATGTGATCTATGTCACACCCAATAATGTAAATTATTAGTTAAAATATAATGGCACCAACAAGATTTAAACCCATATACCTCCGAGAAAGTTCCTAGATCAGTACATAGTCCTAGATTGGGTCATATGTGCACATATATAGTGGATTAGGATATTCATAATGAATGAAGATCATCTCCTCGTAATTTACATTAACAGACTAGTTTCAAATAATCATGTCCCCCAGATCGCAAGCTAAAAGATCAGGAGACCAAATTCGCCTGCCTCAAAGAGGAACCTAATCCTCTTCATGAACCTCAAAAGTAACTTATATTTGAATTCTGAACGTTTCAAGTTGTTGGTCACATTGAAATATGGGTATCAAGTTGGGAATTCCTTCTTTTAATTTACCCTTGTAAGGCTTCTGTTGTATGTTTCCTCTGGTAAGGTTCTAACTCAACTGGACTTGCAAAACTGCACATATATTCACCCTCTTCTTCATGGACATTGGCCATGATCACTAGTTTCAATTGATGACTGTGGTACACAGCTAACCTCAGCTCCCAAAAATTCTGATAAGTGACATGATGGTAATTGTTTAATAGACATGCGACATTCTATGTTCAAACACATGTCTAACATGTGTAACAAGACAAAATATACATTCAGATATTATGTCTGACAAAGAAAACATTACAGCCTAACATGGTTAAATAAAACATTATACAGATATTATAGGATAAACCTATAAATTACATAAATCAAGCTTCTCAAATAATTATTATTCTTTCTATCCTGTATGAGGAAAGTAGGCAGAGTAAATTCGTGAAACTCATCATTCATATATAAATTACTAAAATCATAGTCACTGCATGTTTTATACGTCTAGATACATTGTAAGTTTTAAGATATGTGAAAAGGACTGCCCAACAAGTATCCGTGTATCAAATACATATCAATTACGAATGTCTCTTCTCTCTCTGAATATCTATACAACGTAGGTAGTGGTTATTCTGTTGCTTAGCAACTGGTTTAAGGCTTGATTCCATTATTTATTTAGCATTTATCTTCTACTGCAGGTTTTATCTAACGAATGTGTATGGGAAGTTCTCGAATGTAGGCATCATAGCCGTAGCTATGCATTAGTATATAAGGTGTTGTCATGTTGACAAAAACATGATCTGATAATTTTGCCATTTTACCTGTTCCAAACAACTCTTCTAATACTTCAATGTATCAAAAAGCTTATGCACTTCTAGTCATGGTTCAAAGTCTCGGTCTCAGTTGCCGACTCAGCCGGCATCGAGACGGATTGGTCTTGGCGACTCGGATCGGACTCGGACGATACGCTCAAAACGCTACATAGAACGCTAAAAAAATTATGAAAAAATTATGACAAATCGTATAAAAAATGTAGACATCAAAATTCATTTAAATTAACCTAAATTAAGTTTAATTAAACTAAACTAATTTAAATTAAATTAAACTCAAATAATTGAGATAAAAGATCGAGAAGAAGAGAGAGAGGAACAGAGGGGAGAGGGACAGAGAGACGCAGAGGGAGAGAGATCGACGGAGAAAAAGGGAGAGAGGGACGGGACAGAGAGGGACAGAGGATACGCAGAGGGGGAGAGAGGGAGAGAGAGATCGACAGAGAGAAAGGGGGAGAGAGACGGAGACAGAGGAAGAGAGACGGAGATAGAGGGACAGAGGAGACGTAGAGGGAGAGAGATCGACGGAGAGAGGCAGAGAGACGGAGACAGAGGGACAGAGAGAGATGCAGAGGGAAAGAGAGGGGGAGAGAGAGGGGGGGAGAGGGACAGAGAGAGACGCAGAGGGAGAGAGGGAGAGAGATCGACGGAGACTCGGAGAGAGAAAGGGAGAGAGATCGACGGAGAAAGAGACGCGAAGGGAGAGAGGGAGAGAGATCGACAGAGAGAGAAAGAGGGACAGAGATCGACGAGCGAGAGTGGCGACAGCGGGGTACTTGCGACGGGGCGGGGCGACGGCGATCTGAAGGTTTTTTTTATCAGAGACAGCGAGAGCAAACAACGATCTGCGGGTCCTCTCTCTCTCCTTTATAAGCGATCACGGGCGCCTAGTCGAACCCGATCGGGTTTGACTCGGATCCGACTCGGCCCCATACTATGACTCGGGCAACGGACTCTTCTCGGCTGAGGCCGAGTCGGATACGACTCGGCCGAGTCTTCGTTCCATGCTTCTAGTAAGTTGTAATCTGTTTATATGTTTGTAAGGTTGATGTTGGGTATGTCATAAAACTGGGGACTTACCGTTATGATATTTCTCTATTGCCCCTTGCCTACTGTAGAAGCTCAAGAGTCTAAGTTTAAGGGTACGGTCCTTCCCACATGTATATGTGTAGAATGATATCGTGGATATCAGCAAATACATCTTGAAGTGTTAGAATAGAACAAAATTGGCATTGCTTAAGAAATTCCCAAATAGTGTGCTGCGCGCTTAAACGTTTGCTGCATAATTGAACCTGTTTAAAAATTATTAATATTTTTACCGTAAGGAGAAATATTTAACCGTTTTAAGTGATTCTGGATGGAGTTCTAAATTTATAACGCAGAATCTGTGGAGAAAGGAAATGTGTAAAAGTAGGATAGGGTCTTTGTTTCTCTGCAACTGGCGGCAGAATGAGGTTCGCAAGCAACTGTCCTTGCAGCAATCACAATTGCACCAACAAGTTTTGGTATTGTTTTTTTCATTTTAATTGCAAGAGTAGAATTAGATTTCTCATCACATTAAATCAGAAATTTCCTAAAAAGACTCAAAATGTCAACCTTTGCCAACCATTCATTAGCATGGACTTGTCTGATATGTGTGGTGTGACCACAAGTCACACTTTCTGGCTTCAAGAGTCTCTTACAGGACTGGTGGTGACAAGTGGATGTGCTGCCACTGGGCTCTTTTTGCTGCTGTAGTTGCTGTTGCATAGAAATAAGAAGTTGCAACTGTTCCATGTGCAAGCAAATTCAGGTGCATGCTGCCAGTTGCAGCAAAGCGAAACCCCATTTTAGTTGGTCTGTTCGTTATTCAGGGGGGGTAGCGTGAAGCATTTTGTTTGTGACTCTGCTTTTTGTTTCTATAGCTTTTATGTGGTTGACACTGGGTTTGGAATTCCTAAGGTGGGTTGGTAGTGCTTGTCGGCAGTGGCAAAAATAGACATTCCGGCTCTTAAGCTGTTGGAGCTATTCTCATATTATATGAGTGAGGACAACTTTAGTGTTTAAAGGAAATTAAGTCAATATTTCTGAGTGATTTTGGATTCTTAAAATTGCTTGATTGGATTAAGGATTACAAGATTAGCGTGTGTGGATATTTAAGCGGGGGAGCAAGTATTGTCATTTACATTTAGCACCCATTCCGGTGTTAGAACAACATGGCATGGACATGGTGTCAGTGGTAGGCAAGGCTGCACTTTTGTATGGGTCAATGGTCACAAACTTCCTATTATGGAAGGACATAACTTTGTCTGGATCTACTGGATGTAAACTAAAAAAAATAAGGGGCAAGATGGTATTGTTTTGCTCACTATATCATCTTATAGCCTTGGCTGACCCAATTTTTTCCAAAGAGTCCTGAATTGTTACTATGCATCTGTCTGCACTGGTTCTTGCTCGAGAGCACATGGGAGTCATGCGTTTTTCAACAAAAGGTTTTGGTTCTCAAATGAAATTAGCTCCAAATTTATATTTCATTTAATAGCTTGTGAAATGCATTCTTTTCTGTTTCAAATTTTATTTGAGATCCCATAATTAAATGCCAGGGAAGATTTCACACACCTTCTTTCCAGTGATTGGTGCACATGGTATATATCTTTGGCTAAATTCTTCGAAATTACCGTGAACTATTGGGGTTTTGCTCAAAACTACCCTCAGTTTTTTTTTTGTTCTCGAAACTACCACAAACTTTGTCTTTTGCTAAAAAGTTCCTAAAAGCCGTTAACATCACAAGTAAAAACTCCTAAATTTCCTTCCTCAAAAATAAATTCTTTTTAAAACAAACTTTTTTGCAACACACTTTTCATGTCAAATATATAGCCGCAAGGGTTTGTTTACAAAAAAAAAAAAAAAAAAATCTTCTCCTCCAAAATGAACTTTTTGTATTTTAAGAAAATTTTGTAAGTTTTAAAATATTTTCTTAATAAAAACTTAGATATATGGTTAACTATTCATGTAAGGTTATTTTTGTCATAAAAATGTCACGTGCTAGGCACGTAACATGATTTTAGACGGAGGAGTTAGGAAAGGTAACTAGTTTTGAGCAAAAACACGGAAAACTTTGTCATAGTTTTAAGAAAATTGAGGGTAGTTTTCATCTAACCCCTAACAGTTCATCGTAGAGAATTTAGCCTATACCTTTTATATAGAAACTCCCTTCTCCCTTGCTACCATTGGATTCTCCAGCTACTGTACAATACTTGATATGTTTCCTATTGCATATCTTGCAAAAGGTTAGACTCATTTCATAAGAAATTATAGATTAAATAGAGTGTGGTGTCCCTTAATTTGATCGAGACGATAAACTTTTTCGATCGTTTTATGGTTAAATGTTTTGTTTTAGTTGGATAATTTGAGATGGAGGCCATTGGAGCTTTTTATTCATTTTGGGCATGGTGAGCTTATCATATAAAGCAAATTTTAGAGGTGGACTGAATATAGGGATTTGTTTCTTGTTGGTTGAAGTTTCTAGTTTTGGTTATTATAGATAAGTTTTTAATCCTTTGCAATCTCTGAAAGTTGCAAAAAATTCCTTGTTTCATCGCAAGTAATTGATGACTCTTTCTTGAGACCCCTTGATGCAACTTCAAGGTTCCAAGTTCCTACTCCTTTATGTTGTGCTTCTAAAGGTCTTATGTTGATACACTCGCTGGAGCTGGAAGTAGGTTAGGCATATGGCTTCTAGTAGCCAAGGTTCTAAATATCGGATATCGGGATCGTATTGGATGGGGTTTTTTCATATCGGATATCGGGGTGATATCGGGGAGACGCGCGCATATCTGGCGTTCATATCAGATACTATATATAATGAAATATTGATAATTAAGAGTTGGTTTAAAGTCATAGATATCACTACCTAATAAAAATGATGTAATATGCTTGCAAAGACAGTAAAAACAAGGTACAGTTTCACGCAATCGTGCAACAAATAAGTTATTTCATATCGTGCGATTTGTCGGCCAATATCGGGCGATTTATTGGCTGATATTTAAAACAGGGGCCGACACAATATGGAGAAATCGTTCGCCATATCGTTTGCAGCAAAAAGCGGCCGATATTTGAAATATCAGCCGATAAATCGCCCGATATCGGCCGATAAATCGCCCAATATGAAATAACTTATTTATGGCACGATTGCGTGCAACTGTACCTTGTTTCTACTGTCTTTGCAAGCATATTATATCATTTTTATTAGATAGATGATATGTATGACTCTAAACCAGCTCTTAATTATCAATATTTCATTATACATAGTGTCTAATATGAACGCCCGATATGCGCGCGTATCCCCGATATCTCCCCCGATATCTGATAAGCAAAACCCCCATCCGATACGATTCCGATATTCGATATTTAGAACCTTGGTGTCGGCAGCAGGCAAAAAAGGAGATATCGGACGATATCTCGGCCGACTCAGCCGATATTTAAAATAGGGCTAGTAGCATATGGATCATGTCAATAAGACTATGGATCACTAATTAAGGTTGCATTGGTGCTGAAGAGGGGGAAAAAACAAGAAAATAACCTTGGAAGAGCAGGGTTATTACTTCTTATCCAATATAAATATCTGAAGTCAAGCTCGATCAGTATGGCACGAAATCTAGAGGAAAAAAATTATACATTTGCATGTACAGTGTTTGAGATTGTTAAGAGAAGTTATCTTCTAGATCAGAGAAATCAACTGTTTAGAGGAAAATAAAATAAGTTTTAACATAGAAGGTTTAGGAAAAGACATTATGCATTTGCAAATGTTTCCTAAATTACCACGTCAGGTTACCATATTTTTATATTTACTTTTTAACTATTTATCTTAATACGTCTAAATTGAAGATGTTATGCTATTTTTAGACACTAGATCCTGTCAGCTCTTGTATATACACCTTTCCATTGAACTTATTTTTAATGCATAGATTTGAATGGAGATAAAAATAAACTAAGAGCTTTAGATTTTACTAATGTTGATTATTTTTAAAATTTTAGTTTTTAAAAATTGAAAACTTTTGAATTTAGATAGATTAGATAACAGAGGCTTTTAAAAATTGAAAATTTTGAATTTAGATAAATGACATGACATAAGGCGTAAGCAGACGAACTAGATCAATTGAAATGTTTATGAAGCTTAAAGCAGTAATAACAGAAGGTTAGAACCTAGTGTAATAACTGGAAATTTATTTTTTTGATTTCAAAGAGAGATTGGACAGTTTAGCATGGATTATACAAGATTTTGCACTGTAAAACCTATAACAAATCACGTATTGTATTATTGTAAAAATTAACAATTTTAATTAGTCAATCAAAAATAGATATTAAAATAAGCTGTCTTGTTATTTTTTTTATCATTAACTGTTTTTAATCATTAGCTTTTTCTGGAAGATTTTTCAATTCTTAATAAGCGATCGAGAATATGCTAATATTGAGTAACGAATTTGAAATTGTGTACTATTGAACACTAGCGAGTTTTTATACGAGAATGTGAACTACTATATAATACTAGTACACATTAATCGAATTTGATACAAGTGCTTTTACAAGCTGTTGCATGAAATTTAAACTGTTCCAATTGTATTTAGAAAAGATGATGTGAACGTGACACGTGTGTATCAGAAATCAATGATAAAACAAATTTTCACTACGTTTTACCAACTATATGATCTTGGGTAGGAAAATAATCAAAACTATAATGCAGGATGATGGATTTAACAAAAGTGCTGATGCAGGGGTACCGATTTAGATCAGAAATAAGGTGATACACTATTAGTTATGATGGCAAAAGCTTGTAAAATTAATGTAAAAGAGTTAGCAACATCAAAACTATCAGAATACCACAATCTCACTATTTGTGGCAGCAAATTAAATCAATAAAATAACATAAGCATATATAACTCACAAATAACTAGACTGTGTTAAAAAAATTTACCTACTGAGAATCACAGAGATATCATTGACATTTGGAGGATATCAATGCAAAGCTCTCATTGTCACGATCGTAACGCCATGAAAATCACTCGAATTGGAGTTCGAATGTGAAAGTTATGGTCGAAAACTCAATTGATGCTTTAACTATTGTGATGGCACGGTGGTGATGGTCGGTGGCGCGTGTGAGATGAGATCAAGAGAGAAGAGGGGATTCTTTGACCGGTGTGAAGAGAGAAGAAAGAAAAAGAAAGAGATGACGGCATGAGAGAAAAAGGTAGGGTTAGAGTTTAATTAGGAAAAATTAGGAATTCAATCTTAAACAACTTTGAGAGATAAAATTACTCACAAATTCTTATCAAAATTCTTCATTGTTTATTGTTGATATAAGAGGGCCTTATACAGGCTTTTACAAGATTTGAATCCAATTAAAACTCAAACTCCTAATCAAAATAGAATTACAATCCAAATTTTAGAAACTAAAAAAAACCAAATTAAGAAACTAAAAATAAAAATAATGAAAGAGAAAATATCCAAAACTCTACTTCTTCAACTCAAAACTGGGACTTCTTGGATCCATCTCTTCGCCTCTTTCATCTTAACTGGGTGTCCGCATTATTCTCTCCGGGTGGGATAAAACTCAACCCCGTCGAGTTAGATAGATTAGGTCTCCATGCTAAATTGGATCAAACCGCTGCAAATCACCTTGATCTAATCATGAATCGACAGTTGGTGTTTTTCTTATCAACGGATCAAATACCTGTGAGTTCTACCAGATAGGGTGGTGATAGTCTCATTCTCTAAAAAAATTTAAACTCTCTCTGCTATATTGAGATGAATATTGGGAGTGGACTAAGTCGGGCTCTCAGAAATTGGCTTAGGGGAAGGCTTATAATCAATAGGCTACAATCAAAATTTTTGTAATCCACTAGATCATTAATGTTGCAAATATAATTAATGTCATAATCTCTAGGAAGATTTATAACATAAGTATTGCAATTCAGCTTATTCAAGATCTAGAAGGGCCCAACACTGCGGACATGCAATATTTTAACAGTTCCCGAAGGAAATCGTTTCGGATAAATTCGAACCATCATATAATCACCTATTTTAAAAGTTTTAAATTTTTTTCTACTACTAGTTCGCAAAGTGTACTTCACATTGATCTGTTTATTTCTATCATTATCTCTTTGTGTAGTTTATGCACGTGTTTGTGTGATGCAATGTAGATGCAGACTCGAATACTCTATAATGGAATGGTATCAGCGGTAAAGGAGAAAGCGGTTTACGGATAGGGTATGCATGACTAATGGGAGAAAGGGAGGGAACAGTAGCAATGAGAGGTGGATAACGGGGAATTGGCAGTAAAGTCAAAGTAGATATTTGCTTGGGCTGCCCAGTCTTGAGTCTCAAGGATAGTAGCTTAATCCGTTACCATCGTGCTTAAATTGACAAATGTTGGATCAATCGTAAATGGTGACATTTTTGTCAGAAAATCATGATCTACCTAGTATAACTTGACTCACGTTCATGGTGATCGCATCACACTAAATCTTATCTTTGTAATGATTGCAATTGAATAGGACAAGACATTGTTGTTTGACTTTAAGTGTCGTGGAGTCGATCCATGACACGTTGATTGGGTGGGGTGGGATAATATCTAATCCAAGATTTTTACACAATCCAAATAAATGGGTAGATGGCGTTGGCCTAATGTAGTTGAGATCAACATCATCACTTGATAACTTGTCGTCAGCTTCAACACCTTCTGGATGATATGTGTACTCAGAATCTGACTTAGTGGTTTCGATAGGTGTTCCATCTATTATGGTGATCTTGACGAGACTAAGACAACTGGCGGCTAAATATTTATAACCTTGGCATTTGTAGCATTTGGTTGTGAAGCTAACTTTGAGAAACTCGAGGCCTTTGCTTTTGTTGTCCCGTTCAAGACTCTTGCCCTTGATGTCATTCCTATGTGGGGGGTTTGGTACTAGACCTATTGAAGATGAAGTTCTAAACGCACTTGATTTTGAATCAAAACTCCTAGTGTTGTGGTTAGACCTAAGAGAATTTAGATCTTGAACTAACGTGTAGGCTGCTTTTAACTCGGTGACGCCTTAGCTAAAAGTTCAGCTTGCAAGTCGCCTCTAAGTCTAACTCTAAATCTAAAAAGGATTTGAGCTTGTCCTTCAATATTAAAGGTATTACATCTGATGATGAACTCATCGAATTTTATCGCGTACTCCTTTGCTGATTTGTTGTCTTGAGTGTATTGATGTCACTCATCCATGAGACAGGCACTAAACGATGGCGGCACATACTTTCTTCTAAGCACATCTTTCATTCTATGCCATGTATTAATCGGTTCTTGACCGCATGTTGCGCGCATGATCTTAAGTTGGTCCAATACTAGCTAGCTAGGTCAGTCAGTTTCATCAATACGAACTTAAATTTTCTAGGCTTAGTGAGATCGTACCATGTGAAGTACTTATCTAGGTGTACCCAATCTAGAAAAAGTTGAAGGTCTAAGCATTCATCGAAGGTAGGTACATTCAACTTAGTGCTTCTAAGGTATTGCTCACATGATTATGTGAATTGTTTTTTCTGGTGTGGTTCACTAGTCTCCCTAGAGTGTGGGTTACCATTATGGGTAGGCATGCACAATGAGATCCCTAACTAAAGATGAAAAAAATGCAATTCTAAACTAGATTTTTTTTTTTGGTTTTGGATTTTGAACTTTTTTGTGTTTGGTTTTTAATGAAATCTATTTTTTTTAAAATGCCGGGTCAGTCAAACCCTAATTTTACCAGTCCAATTGATCAAGTCAGTGTAACTCAGGCGGGAGGTTTTTTGCACTTGGCGTTCCTTAATTATAAAATCACGTTGAGTAGCCTTCCTTGGTTATACATCAATCATACGAAATTTCAAGAAAAAGCTTACCTTTCAATATTTCCTAATTTTTTTTGTAAAAATTTAAAGTAAATGTGATAAAGCAAATAAACGTGAACTAATTATGCACCATGGTTCAAAGTCTCGGTCTCGGCCGCCGACTCGGCAGGTACCGAGACGGATCGGTCTCGGCGACTCGGATCGGACTCGGGCGATACGCAAAAAACGCTACATAGAGCGCCAAAAAAATTATGAAAAAATCATGACAAATCATAAAAAAATGTAAACATCCAAATTCATGCATCACATATTCAAAACATATCACCTAACACTCAAAACATAACGTGAAAGCATAAATACAATTCTCGTCGGTAGAAAAATATCAAAATACATGCATAATATAGTAAATTGCACAAAATAATTCATAAGTACCTGCTAATATAGTCATTTCCACATTGAATTACGAGGAGGCTCCAAATCATCATTATCATCTGGCCCGCGATAAGTATAGAAACCAGGCATATAGTTTCCATAAGGATAATGATATGTTTGTGGGTGAGATCTTGTAGGCTGAGATGATTGGCCAGAGGATCCACTATCAGAGTAATATGGCGGTAGGGGTTGTGCAATATCAGCTCCATGGTGATAATACCCAAAACCTCGATATTCAGTGCTGCTAGTAGAGTATTCACCAGTGCTAGAATAATCAGTGCCAGAATATTGGCCAGATGTCAAACCCAACCCCTGTAAATGGCCTTCAAGACTATGATGACCATGTGAGTAGTTATCATGTCCACTCGAATAATCATCGCTAGAACTGAATTCGACCAACCGATCTAAATGCCTACGCTGCTGTGAAATCCCCGCCCGGCCTACATGATCTGTATCTTGTGTGGCATAATATTGTGAATCCCATGTTAAAGCATCATCTCGTTGGCTTCCACCAACACCATGAGTCTCTTCAACATTACCACCATCACCACCATCACCACCATCACTGCCGCCATCACCCTCACCACCATCACCCTCACCACCATCATCGCCACCACCATCACCGTTGTCATCATCACCGCCATCACCATCATCACCGCCACTTTCGTCAGTATGACGAATACCTTCATCTAACCAACCTAAGTCATCTGGTGGTAACATCGGCTGTTCTCCCTCACGAATCCACTCATCCAAAATATCATCATCATTGAAAATATTGTTTAGATCAATTGGGTTGTAATAATCATCAGTGTCGCTTTTGCATGTCAAGTTTCTTACTCGCAACCGCATATTGTAATGCACATATACTAGTTTATGCAACTTTTTCATTGCCAACCGGTTGCGCAGTTTTGTATGAATTAGCGACCACGTGCTCCAATTTCTTTCACAACCCGATGAAGAACATGTTTGGCTTAAGACTTTGATGGCAATTTTCTGCAGATTGGGAGCTTCTTCGCCATAATTAATCCACCAATCAGCTGGAAGAGATTGTTGCACTGCTCTTCTAGTTAGTGAGCTTCCAAATTCTCCAACTCCATCTACAAATAATTTTATCTGTGAGAATACACATCACAAGTGTTAATATTTGCATAACATTATATCGATGAAATAAATAAATTATTATTACCTCATTAATAGCTTTTGCTTGTTTAGTCAAATCTGGCTCCAATCTTTTAATGACCTCCTTTAATCTATATCTCACTTCTGGATGTGTAGAAAAGTTTTTTGAATATTAGAGTGCTGGATTTAAAAAATATGCTGCAATAATGTAAGCAAACGATTATTATGATATGACAGTTTCAATTTCTAGTCAACAAATATGATTTCTAGGCAAATGAATTACCAGCAGCATGCAAGTGTCTATGCAATTGTCCCTCCCATCTTCTATCAATGATGTCCCAGTACTTCTTCCAGTTCTTATTTGAGGCCTTTATAGCCAATTTTGCTCTATCCATAGCTTCATATATAATAGATAGTGTAGGTTTCTTGTCCTGGTCCACTATCTTCAAGACTCTAACAAGAGGATCCATAATGTTTTGGACCTCTTGCCTTCTTCCAAAACCGGTCAGTCAGAATGAGATTAGCAACCTTATCTCGCACACTTCTTCTACTCCTTTCCTTGTTGAATTCACGCCATTCGGTAGTCGTGCACATTCTTTTCAAATCTTGCTCATAGCGAATAAGGCTTTCAATAGAAATAAACTCGATGGCAAACCGTGTTATACCTGGTCTCAACAAATCTCTATTTTTGGTATATAGCTTCATTAAATTCACCACTTTGAGGCTATTGTAAATGAATGATGTGATCACCTTAGCATCATCCAATGTCTCCTTGACTGATTTCAAAGAGTCAATATCTTCAAGCATCAAATCAATGCAATGTGCTGCACAGGGAGACCAAAACAAATGTTTTCTCTTCTCCATCAACATGTGACCAGCTGCTTTGAAACTTGCCTCATTATCTGTTACAACCTGCACGATATTTTCTTCGCCAACTTCATCAACAACTTTATCCATTAGTGAGAATATATACTCAGCAGTCTTCGAGATATTAGTGGTATCAACAGAAGTATGGTAGATCATGCTTCTATCACAATAAATCATGAAATTAACAATAGGCTTTCTATTATGAGAACTCCATCCATCACACATGATCGTGCAACCATACTGCGGCCATTTTGTTTTATTGAAGCAATATATACTCCAATTTCTTTCACTTCCTCCTCTAAATAGAGATTGCCAATCTGGTACCCTGTAGGGCCTTTTACACCTGGACCTGCCTCCGCAATAGTATTAATCATGGCTTGGTAGTAAGGACCACTATCAGCTGCATTGAATGGTATTGCATTGTAGTGAAAGAACTTCGCCACGGATTTCCCAACTTTTTTCATATTCTCAGTTGAGAATATGCTTTTGATTGATTTCTGTTTTGTTGGGAACATGTAAGGATCAATACCACGAGCTGGAATTTCAGCTTCTCTCATAGTCATACTCCGACGCAATCCACGGTTACTCCCTGATCCTGAAGGCTGTGAACTACTGCCACCAATATCAACTCCTTCTGCCGATCTCCAAGCCATTTCACGACTTTCTTTCATGGCTTGTTTCAGTTGTCTTCTTTCAACTCCTTCTAAACCACCAACTTCTTTAATTTCATTATCAGAATCTTCTTCGGTCACCTCATAGAAATCTTCCTCACTTAAAGATCTCATAAGTCGGCCTTTTTTAGATTTAATGGCCGCTCTTTCTTTGTTACCTTCAGAAAGATGTCTCATTATTTGAGATATCTCTTTTGATACTCGCAAGCATCCTTCCACCTGACCGGGTACATGTGCTATATGCTGCTTCAATCTAGTGATACCACCATGGACTTGTTTCCCACAATAATTGCACTTCACAAGTTTTCTACTTCCACCAACAGGGGTACCATGTTCCCATCCAATATCGCGTTGCTTTGGAGCCATACTGAAATTTAAAAAAATTATCTGTTAAATTAAATTAAAACTAAAATTAACTAAATTAAAAAACATTAAATTAAACTCAATTAAATGAAACTACATTAAATTAAACTAAACTAGTTTATACTAGATTAAGCAACACTAACTTAATTACCTAACTTCAATAAAATTATTAAATTACCTAACTTAATTACAAAACTTTATTAAATTAAATTAACCTAAATTAAGTTAACTAAAATAATTTAAATTCAATTCAATTCAATTAAATGAAACTACATTAAATTAAACTAAACTAGTTTATGCTAGATTAACCTACACTAACTTAATTACCTAACTTCAATAAAATTATTAAATTACCTAACGTAATTACAAAATTTTATTAGATTAAATTAACCTAAATTAAGTTAAATTAACTTTACCTAAACTAAACTAAATTAAATGACATTAAATGCAAATTAATTAGAGAGAGAGGAACAGAGAGAGGGAGAGAGACGGAGACAGAGGAGAGAGGGGAACACAGTGGAGGAGAGAGAGACGGAGAGAGAGAGGGACAGAGAGAGAGAGAGACAGAGAGAGACTGACAGGGAGAGGGAGAGAGAGAGACAGAGAGGGGGAGAGAGACAGAGAGGGAGAGGGAGAGGGAGAGAGAGAGAGAGACAGAGAGAGAGATACAGAGAGAGCGAGAGAATCCGACAGAGAGAGAGAGATACAGAGTGAGAGAGAGAGATTCCGACAGAGAGAGAGAGAGAGAGAGATAGCCACCGACAGAGAGAGAGAGAGAGAGACAGAGAGAGAGAGAGTCGCTGCGGAGAGAGAGAGCCGGGAGAGAGTCGCTGCGGAGAGGGGGAGAGAGAGAGAGGAGAGCGCGCGCCGCTGCGGGGGAGAGAAACAGAGAAAGAGAGGGAGAGAGAGGCACAGAGAGAGGGAGAGAGAGAGACTGAGAGGGAGAGAGGGGAGGACATACCTGCAGGCGACGGCGACGGCTACGGCGGGGGACGGCGACGGCGTCGCAGGGGGAACGGCGAGCGCGAGAGAGAGAGAGATCAGATCTGATCTCTCTCTCTCCCTCATCGCGTCTTTAAGGGCGCAGTCACGGGTCGCCGAGTCGGCCCGGATCGGGTCCGAGTCGGGTCCGATCCGGGCCGACTCGGCGATACATACCTGACTCGGGCAGCCGAGTTGGACCGGAGGGGGCCGGGCCGAGTCGTATCCGACTCGGCCGAGTCGTATCCGACTCGGCCGAGATTTTGATCTATGTTATGCGCATCCTGCCTAATCGTGCTCTGATACCAAATTGATGTGAAATGTGACGTGTGTGTATCAGAAATCAGTGATATAACAAAACTTCATTATGTTTCACCAACTATACGATCCTGGTTAGGAAAATAATCAAAACTGTAATGCAAGATGATGAGTTTAACAAAATGCTGATACAGTGGTGCCGATTTAAATTAGAAATAAGGTGATGCACTACTAGTTATGATGGCAAAATCTTGTAAAATCAATGTAAAAAAGCTAGCAACTACAGAGCTATCAGAATCTCACAATCTCACTATTTATGACAGTAGATTAAATCAATAAAGTAATAGAGGCAGATATCAACTCACAAATAAATAGATCGTCTTAAAAAAATTTATCTACTGAGAATAACAAAGATCTCAGTGATCTGTGGAGGATGCCAATGCAAAGCTCTCATTGTCACGGTCACAACGCCAAAAATCATTCAAATTGGAATCCGGATGTGGAAGTTATGGCCGAAAACTCAATTGATGCTTTACTTGTGGTGATGGCACTATGGTGATGGTCGGTGGCATGCGTGAGATGAGATCGAGAGAGAGGGAAAAAAGAGAGAGAGATGACGGCTGAGGTAAGGAAGCAGGAGGGAGAAAAAGGTATCGTTAGAGTTTAATTAGGGAAAATTAGGAATTTAATCCTAAACAACTTTAAGAGATAAAATCACTCACAAATTCTTATCAAAATTCTTCATTGCTTATTGTTAATACAAGAGGGCCTTATATATAGTTTTTTTACAAGATTTGAATCTCCAACTAAAACTCAAACTTTGAATCAAAATAGAATTATAATCCAAATTTTAGAAACTAAAAAAAACAAAATAAAAAACTAAAAAAAAAAAGAGAGAGAGAAAAATATCCAAAACTCTACTGCTTCTTCAACTCAAACTGGGACTTCTTGGATCTATCTCTTCGGCTCTTTCATCCTGACTGGATGTCCGCATGAAAAGAACATTTTGCTAACCCTTGTTTTTTTATGGTTCAAACCCGATGCAAATATTAGTCAAACACGTTTAAGGCCCTCTAAGAAATGAACTAACCCAGATTACAAAACTATAGCAGGCTAATGTTGCCAAAATCCTTATCACACCACCTCTTAGTTTTATAGCTAAATTGGACCTAGACGGGCATTGGGGGCTTCTCTACCAGATATGGTGAGATGTGCATTTGAAGTAAAATGGCCACCTTCAGTTTTTTAAAACAGAAGGTTTATCAAAGATGCAACCTGATTGATGGAAAAAAAATCTCATTAACTGTAGTCAATTGGGTCACCAATGTGATATGCAAATCCATCAGGACATCTCATTCGCCTCCAAGTAGTTATTCATGATGTTTTCTTGTTGTAGTGTGGCTATTAGATCATGTTATAGTTGATAATTTCTTGGATAGGTATATTGTTGGTTGGTATTGAATTCAAATGGCTTCTTTATGGAGTATGGATCTGTATGGTCTACTCTCTTATTTTTGGCACCAACGTCGAATAGCAGTAGGTATCTGAAAAAAACCATCTTGTGGTAGTCATGGATTTACCCCCGGGGATCGTTGGTTATGTCGTCTCTCTCCACCACATCTTTCTGGGGGCACTTTGCGAAAGGAGCATGGCATGGTTTATTGCACAAAGGTTTTGATTTGATAATTAAAGTAATTTGCAAGCCTTAAGAACTATAAATCTAGAAATAGGCTGAATACAGAAAATATTTTAGAGTCATTTTTGAAGGTACCAGCTCTACTTGCTACATTTTTAGAAGGTTGTTCTAAATTACTATGGTTGGTGTTGAAGTAGGTGGGATCCGATTGATGGCTTTATGCGATTGTAAATATACTAGCATATTCTTTTTCCCTTTAATTTTTACAAACAAAAATTGTTTATTTTACAGGATTGGCATCTTTAATAATATTTGTGGTTCCGTCCCCCTTTCCACAGAAAAGAAAGCTTTGATATATAGTAACTGGGAGCTCCAATTCTAAGGTCTGACAGATATTCTCATGTGACCTTTCCTACTTTTATGATCTATATTTGGTCATTGATTCTCTACGGGTCAGAATTCTAGGAAATTAGGAAACTTGTGGAGAAATTTGAGTCTAGCTGAAATGAGATTGTTGAGACGGATGGAAGGCAATCTCATAAAAGATGGGACAAGAAGTGCATTCATGACAAGTTAGAGCTAGCCTCAATTGATAGGTTACAGGAGAATTGTCTGAGGATACCCAATGAGGGAGAATTGTTTAAGATGGTTTATGCATATGCAATAGTTTGATAGTATGCTAGTTGGGAGCAACGTGGTTAAAGTTGAAGGATTGGATATGACTATGGGTAGACCAAAATGGATCGTGGCAGTTGAAAAGGACGTTGTACTTTCTATTTAACAGAGCAGGTAGCCCTCAACAGCACTAAATATAGACAAAGGTTTCATGTAGCCTAACCAAAACTCTTGGGTTGAATGCTTTGTTTTTTAATTTATTTTGTAGTTCTCTGTGGTTTCAGATGTTAGTTGTGTCTCTAAATTAGACAAATATGAAGTATAAACACGCACATGAACGCAACAAGTAGAAATTGAAGTTTCTGATTGATTTGTTTTCCACAATGTTAACGGTTCAAAAAGGGGGAAGATCTTGAATAACATGAGTATTAGCCATATGAAAGAGCTTAGAAAAGCTCCAAGGGAAGCCATCATTAGCTTCTTAATGAAAATGATTGGCTGCGAATGACTACAAGGAGAAATAATTATCTGAATCATGCTTTGTGCATTGCATGCACATGTGTTTTTGTTCTCAAGACCTTCCTTTTGTTCGTGATGTGTCCCTATACGTGACCGTATCAACTCAACCATATATTGTTGTCTAGTACCAGATGTCCAGATCTGGTAATCTTTGTCTCTTTTTGTTGATTCTGTGGTTCTGCAAGCATTATTCCTAACTTTCTAAGTCGTTTCTTAATGTACTCTGATGGAAGGTGATGCAGAGCAGCAGATGGGAGGACAGTGTCATTCCTTGTATGCCTGGTTGCGCCTAAGCAGCAGCTATGCCGGGCGCAATTCAGTTGAGCTGCATTGCCTCTGTTAATTACTGTCTGAGTTGCATGGTTTAAAAAAAGAAAACTCCATTAAACCCTTGTTCATAAAACCAAATTACCTATTCATCTGTTTTTCTCCTTATCCCGCTTCGCCAGTCCTTTTTGCTTTGCTCTTTATTCTTCTGTTCACTTTCCCAATTCTCATCTGTTCTTTTTTCTAACTCACTATTCAGCCACTGGATCACTTAAAGTGTCTGTCCAGTTACTGCACAGATTGCTGCACCAATGCAGTAGGCAAGATCAAGATCTTTATTCTTCAGTCCTCTTTTCCAATCTTTTTCTTCATTCACAGTATAATTTGGCCATTGCATCACTGCAGTCTGTCCACTTACCGCATCAGAAGCAGTGATGCAACAGGCTGTGGATTCGTCGGGCAAGAGCATCAGCGCATGTCTTTCAGTCAACCTTCAGAAGGGATTAATATAGAGACCGATGCGTCACTATTAAAATTATTATTTAAGAAAAGAGAGAATGACAGGAAAGAAAAGGAAATGCAAACCAAAGAAAGGGGGTGGGAAGGGGAAGAGAAAATGGTAACCTACTTCAGTGAGGCATTTTCCTTGCACGTCAGGAGCTATAGGTTCCCGTCAGCTCAGCCTTGTCCCTTCCTCCTTAAGAACACTTCTTGTTGCTTTTAATCACTGGGTCTGGTTAAAGCATTAACTGTTTATTGTTGGTCTTATTGTTGTTGCCTATTTCTACTCCTCTGGTGCGCGTGTCTGTATTTGCTGAATATATTTTCTATTACCTATTTCACAACTGTGTTCCTCTTTGGTTCTTCCACATCGACAACATTAATTAGAAAAGAAAAAGAAAAGGAATAAAGATTTGATCTGTACCGATATTGTCGTAGGACGTAATTCGGTACTTGCTATGCAAATGCTACTTGTGTTTACACTTTATTTGTTCACACTACTCTAAAATGGTAACGTTGCACACAGGTCGCTGAAAGGTCTCTCTTCCTATGGAACAACGACCACATTGTGGGCCTTATTGCCCAAAACCGCAATGTTATCTTCCCCATCATATTTGAAGCGTTGGAGAAGAACATTCAGGGCCACTGGAACCAGGCAGTTCATGGTCTGACAGCAAATGTCCGCAAGATGTTCCTTGAGATGGACAGCGAGCTGTTTGAGGAGTGCCAGCAGCAGTACATTGAGAAAGAGGCCAAGGCCAAAGCGTTGGAAGAGCAAAGGCAGATGGCGTGGAGAAGACTGGAAGCTGCAGTCGAAGCTAAGTCTGGGAATGAAGACATGGTTTTAGTGACTTAGAACAAATTTGTGACCTTTTAAAATGCGTTTGATTTTCCCCTTTTTTTGGGCCTTTTTTGGTCCCTTCCCCCACACCCTTGCTTGCTTGTATTCTGTTGTCGATTAAAAGAAAAGGAGGCTGGGAGTTCCTGTAATTTAAATGTATCATTTGTGGATATGCTGCAGATCTTCAATGGTTCCAGGATATTTTTTTCCTCCCCCCTTTTTTAGCATTTCAAAGAGATGCAGTGTTGTGAGCCAAGCTAAAGATCATTTTGAAAACAGATAACAGATCATTGAAAATGTGGGGCGCATAATTGGTGATATGTCAGATGGTAGGAATTTTATTTTCTTCAACTTCAGATCCATGCAGCGTTTATTATTCTTCAGGTTTTGTTGAGCATGTATTTTGTTTCCAGGCTTGTTTTGTTGAGCCTTGAAATTCTGCATTTCCAGGCTTGTTTGAAATTCTGTATTTTGTTTCTAGGCTTGTTTGAAATTTTGGATAGAGCGCAGGGGAGACCGAAGAAAACATAGATGGAGGTAATACGACAAGCTATGGAGGCTAAAGGTCTTAGTGAAGGCATATTGCTTGATAGGAATGAAGGGTGACCGATCCGGCGTAATTCTCTTTTGGTTCATGTAACCTACCCCAAATAATTGGGACAAATGGCTTAGTTGTTGCTTGTTGCTTGTTTGAAATTCTGAGCCGTCTGGATAACTAGGGATCTGACTGATTTCTGACATTTTTCTCTCCTTTTTCATTCCTCAGTGTTACGCCATACTATTTGCAAGATCAAGTGGGTTCATATTTTCAGCTGATCATGATTGTAGTTATGCTTTTGTCTGTGCTTTATGTATGGGAAGACTTGCAAACGTAAGAAAATTCAGAGCTCGACGAGCCAGTTATGTTGCGCTTCTGGCAAATTAGTAAGGCAATTACAGAGGTCAGCACAATACACAGGGCTTGATGTTGTGATGCCTGCAGCACATGGAAGATTAGACATCTTGATTAAGCTCGCCCCACCGTTGCAGGAGGGGTCCTTTCCCTATTCCACAATACAAACTGTTCAGATTAGCATCATTACTCTTTCTGCAACAAATTGACCTGTCGCAGTAAAAATGTAAACATGTTTGAAGGTTCAAAGGGCACGCACAAAAACTGACACATTCCTACTGATCTCTGTGTCATTGACGAGGATAATGTTCAAGAAATGCAAATGTAGCACTCCAGAACTGCAAATTGTGTGAAGACGTATTAAACAAAAAACATCAGGGAATGTGACTATAAATTTATCTGGCCATAAACGAAACGGTTTCCAAGCAAACAAAACTGAACCCCTTGGTCAGATTTACATCAACACTGAAACAATGAATTGAACCAAAAAACATATTTGGATTAACTTTTTATTATGTACTTTAACAACTACAACTTGGTAAAACAGACACACACACACACACACACACACACACACACACACACACACACACACAGAATGCTCTCTCTCTGTGCTCTTCCTTGACATCTTTCTCTGTAACGAACTTTGCTTTACAGCGGACCTGGTCTCAAGCCGAATCTCGACTTCAAAAACTGGACAAGATATGCAGACATCCATTTTATTGCCATGTCCCCGTATACCCAAACCTCAACCACATGGCCATCTAATAACTTGAGATAAATGAGGACAAGGAGAAAAATAGACATATCGACATGAATATCCCCTTCGCTGCCTGGCTCTGTCTCCGGGTGTGCCGGGGTCGGTCTGTTAGCCCCAGCTCTGATGAGCCGGATTTTGGTGCTGTGAAGTGTATATAAGCACTGACCATCACCTCTCATTATCCTTCAGAAGATGTCATTGCCTAATTAAGAATCAAACCTGGTAGCCTCCCGAAGTGAACGATGACAGAATTCCTGAGCCAGGAAGCATGTCACCAAATGTTGACATGGCAGCTGCTGACCTGTCTTTAAGCTTGCCAACCTGCCCATCAGAAAGCATTGAGCCCCAGCGCGATGTGCTCTCTCCAAATTTGCTGCCAACCTGATCATTTTGCAGAGCAGAAACCGTAATGTCAAAAAGAATTTAACTATTATATGACAGATAAATTAACTAATAATGGAAAATGACTCTGGCTTGTTCCAAAGAAACTGAATGAAACAGCATTACATCAAATAAACTTTCAGAAAACAATCACAATAGTATAATAAGAGGTTCAAATCAATGGCAGGCTTCTCTTTTTGCTGATAAAGGCTATACAAAAAGAAAAAATCAAAAAAATCAAAAATCAAATCCAAAATAGCTCAAGTCCATTTCATCAAGTTCCTCCAGCATCTACATGGTGAAATAAGCAGAATTCAAGGCGTTGATAGGGGAGGGGAGGGGAGGTTTTGATTTTTTTCGAACCTTTGATCCCTCTGGATGAGGACTTGCTGATTCCTTTCTCCAGAATAATATTGTCCTTCCATTTAGCGATAAGCTTGATCGGAAGATGAAGATTGTCGTTGTTGTAATCATCAGGGAGTTAACTCCAGCAATGAAAACATGCAGTCGATCAATGAAATCTTTATGTGACATTGGCAAAGCATTGGCATCTTCAACTTGGCCTTCGTTGGAACAGCGGAAGATGCAGGAGAAGGATGGGAGGCCTCAGATCAGTGAGCTCGGGTAGCCCCCCATAGAGGTCGGGATGGCTGTCCCCCTGAGCACCTAGAGGAGATATGTGGGTTGGAGAAGCAGATATATCTACTGCCCCAGTCCCCAAAATACTCGGGTTTTTAAAGTGGTCAGGCCAGCACGCACATTATGTTGGGTAAGCCTAGCTTTGGTTGGGGTTGCCGCATGTGCCCTAGTACACGATCGAGGCAGGGAGGCCCTCTGTGGACAAGCACAAGGATCCAATGACTTAGACGTTGGCCTGGTCAAAGGGGCTTTTCTGCAACGCTGATGAGCCCCTAGGGTTCTGTAGCACCTACGAACATGAATCCACAGGGCCCAAGGAGCTTGAGGCGGGCCTGCTGTTGCCACCTCCGTATCAGATCCGATCACTGATAGAGTTGCAACGGCCTGAGGGGCAGAGGACAATGGTGGTTAGGGTCAGCTTTTCGCTCAATGGCCATCTCGGCTGCATTGTCTATAAAACATATGGATCTGTTTATGGACAAATTTTCGAAATAATCTTATTTTAAAAAATATTTTAAAAAAAAACTCCTCTCAAAATAATTAGTGAAACAGACCTCTCACGCCAGCTCTGCGCCACGTTGGCCAACGGTTGTTTTATGGGTTCAAAAAATCTCCGGTGTTGGTAACACCGGAGAATTTTAAATGGTTTATAAATCTCCGGTGTTGGTAATACCAGAGAAATTTTAAACCCACAGATCGACCGTTGGCCGACGTAGCACAAAGCTGGAGTGAAAGAAGTTTGTTTCGCTAATTATTTTTGAGAAGTCTTTTTTAAAATATTATTTAAAATAAGATTATTTCACAATTTTGTCCATATGTTTCTACTCTTAACACTTGCCATAAAGGGTTGGCATCAGATTGATTGACTTGGACATTGATGCCGGGGATCAATAGCCGGAGAAGAATGTTTACAATGATGTGGCCATACCATCCCTTTGGAAGCAGCTCAGTTGAAACGTAAAATCGAATCAGTTGACCAGCATTTGCAACAATGAGCTCAAGAAACCCTCATGCACAATGTCAATGGCAGATCGAGGAGGCGCAACCACAAAAACATCTTAGGAACCGTATCATGGGACAGCCAAAAAGAGGGGGTTCAGGGCTCAAGTGCGAAGGTCACATCATCGAGGACTCAAGGCCCATGCAAGAGGACATGATCGCAGCCCTCCAGCTAGGTGAACCTAAAGAGGAAGAGGTTGTCATTGAGTGGAATAGTTTCCAACTCTTATAGACGAAGTCACGAGTGGGACAAACCTTCGTGGACCTTATGAATTGAAATCACAGACGAAAGCAACCCCCTTCTCCCACCACCACCACCACCCCACCCACCCCGGAAAAACACTAAAACAAAATGGGTCCGTCCCTTTGATATTTTCCTTTTTTTTCAAAAATCAGATGGAAAGATATTATGTTGACTAAGAAAAGGGAATGCTCTGTACAGTGATCCATTTTTCCAATGATGCAAAAGGCGGTGAAATCAGTATTGAGATAATGCCAAATAGATAATTCAAAAGAAAATAATAACCATACAAGGTGTAAATAAATCCCATTCTGTATTGGCCATATATGAATCATGGCGAGCATTGAACTATAGAAAGGTTTTAGGACTTAATTTTTTGTGCACAGAAATTAGTAGCTTGGAAGGAAATGTATCTTAGAGGAAGGTTTATGAATTAGTAATTAGGGTCAAAAATTGATAAGCAGCAGAAATAAACACTAACGGGCTCGGGGTTTAACAACAGAAGCTCAACAAGTTTTATTTTTATATTTTATCTTATTTTCCTCTCTCCAAAAGCTGGACAAGCTCAGCAATAATTGTCTCAAGGGAGGATCTACAATGCTAACACGGTAAAAACTGTGCCAATCCCGAAAATATTTTTTTTAGATCCATCACATTTGTAATTCAAATTACAAGTCTGCTAAAATGAAAAAATTATGTAGAGTTAAGTGTGGTGTATTAACCCCTGGCTGTGAGACCCTAAAGCAAACCTCAGAATTGGATAGCAGTGCAAGTGCATTGAAGAAACAAAAGCTGGTAAAACATAATGACAGACTTATTTGACAGGACAACATGCCATGATTGAAGCTCAGGTGACAAGTTGAATAATCCTGGTCTAAGTGTACTTGAGTTGAAAGCAACATCTAAAATTCATGTAAAAGAAATTCAGCAAAATGCAAAAATCATCTAAAAGCTAGTTATGATTTATCTTAAAATAGAAAATAGTAGACTTTTCATGTACCTTTACTACAACACTGTCTTGGTAACAGGAAATTTCAAAAAGGGAAAAGGTTATTTAAAACCAATCCAAATTTAGAGATTTCAAATGTGATCATTTCAGAAAAGAAAGTAAAACTAAACTGTTTATTTCTTTCCGGAAGTTACAGCTAAAATTTCAAACAGAGCATAAGTTCTAATGCTAAGGCCAAACTGAGATGAATCATACTACTAATGAAATCAACGGAACCAGAATTCGCTAGGTTTATTAACTCCGTTGAAAAGATTAATATTTTAAGTCTGGCTACTAGATTAAGATAATATCGAAACTATCCAATGGATGAGATATATAATGCAGAATTTGACAAGCCTAAATTCAAGTCTGAGCAGCATAGCTGAATTTGAAATACTAACTGAAATCATGAACAAAATCAACAAGCATGATAAGTTCATCCTTGAAAAATTATGCGACTAGAAATTAAACTATAATATAAGTTACCTGTGTCATAAAAGACTTCAACAAAGGCGTTGCAACTCCTAAACTAAGTGAATCGTCAAACTCATGCTTCGGAGTCTGTTCCCCATTTGAATATGCTTTCCAGGGGCTCCTTGATCCATCATCTGCAGATGTCGGAAGAGTTGATTTATGTTGTCCTCTTGATGACAAGGCAGGAGCGCTGGAAAGAGACAAAAATAGATCAGATGCAAACCGAAGCTTGAGCCGCGTGATGAGTTCATAATTTGAGATGCAAACATTATGAAATGTAGCACCATATTCCTCATAACAAATGAAATAACAATTCCCAGAATTGTCACAATAAATCATAGTGATGTTTAATTACTTTACAAAGTTCTTAAAGAATTTTAATGTGTCCTTTTGTCCCCTTATTCATTCCAAATAAACAAATACTACCCACAAGTACTTCACACTTACTTGGTGCCCATGAAATAAAGTATTTGAAAAAACTTTAACTACCAGTCAAGCATTTCGGGAATTGATCTGATTCTCTCTGTTCATTTCTATTTGGAGAAAGGAAGGATGCAAAGAATCAATCTTTCTTTTAGTTACTGAATCTCTGCTTGATCGATCAACACCTGTTTTAACTGGCAAAGCACAGAAACTTTCTAAATGTATGCAGACTTCCGCTCTTAGCCTTAGGTTGCATGTTTACTTCACAAAATTACTCTTACAACCAATTCTGGATGCCTTCAAACTCTGCACTCTATACTGCAGGCTTCATCTAGAAAACTCTCGAAGAACAAAATCTTACTTTCCTTTTACCCCAATTTGTATCTAGATCTAAAAAAAGTATTAATAAATAAAACCAATGAGAAAGCAATTTATAAAGGATCATTTATGCACTTATTTCTAAGGTGCTCCAAACTTCAGGTTTTCCCACCAATCTTAGGGCATTTCCCCTATCATCATTTCAGGATGATTGATCCCTGCTTTCTGTAGCTAACAGTCAAATGGTTAGAAATTAATACAAGTTCATACGAATTGCCTTCAGATAATGTTAAGTTTTTTTCTGCTGAAACTTAATAACTTGAAGCATCAACATGCACTCTCATCAAATAGCCAAGAACAGCCTTTCCTTGGCCACATGGGACATAGCGGCAATCAGCTTCTTCCTTTGAAGCTTCTGCATTCTGAGTCTATTCACTTTTTATTTCAAGTCTCAAATATCCCCATCCAGTTTACTACTATTACAGCATGCATACCAGCAAACTTGACTTGAACAAGTGGTAACAAGGTGACCATTTGTGCTTTATGGCCAGTCAATCAATGTTATTCAACCATGCCAAATATAGCAACCAGCTGTGCGCTAAGTTGAGGAAAATTAACTACTTACCAATCTATATTATATATATCAACTACGGGAATCCTACTACTTTTCCAGTCTGTTCTACTACACACAGGGAAGCCACAACGCCCCCCCCCCCCCCCCCCCCCCCCCCCCCCCCCCCCCCCCCCCCCCGGCGTCCTGTGAACATTCAATGCACACCCTTTTCCCCTCTAGGCTTATGCTGACAAAAATTGGGGTGACGAGACATTCCCAAGTAAAACTGAGTAAATATACATATCCCGGAGCCTTTTTAACTTTTAGCCAATTATTTGCAGCAGACCTTTCTAACTATGATTTGTGGTGCTGATCTAGTATTGGCCTTTGGCAACGACTGCTCAACGTCACGAGACAATAGAAGTCTTGTACTAGAACACCAGAAGCCACAGAAAATAATTGGCATCCTATAGAAATGCCCCCCGTATCTCATATTTATCCCGGTGGTTTGACTTTAGACTGCTAATATCAATAAGCTACCAATTTATCCATAAAGTGTTGTGAAGAACAACTCTTTGCCTAAAGAGGTTCAGTGTCTCTTGTATAGACAATTTAAGTTTGTATTTTACATCCCACAGACAACACTCTGTTGAACTTGTATGATCCCTTCTTACCATGTATTTGTGATGATGACACGTTGCATAGAGAGAAACATAGTCAATTGTATTCTACATCTCATCATATATATTAAAAGGGTTATTTAGATATATGCCTCCAAAGCTTTGGCATTTAGAAATTTAACCCCCAAACCTAGAAATTTACCACCGAAATTTTCTAGATGTTAAAGGTTTACCCTTCCGCTTAGATTTTGAATGCAATAAGAGTGTTTTATCTATTATGCCCTTCTTCCGTCTTCTTCACTGTTCCTATATGATCTAACACAAATTCTATCAAACCCAACATTACTATTATTATTCCCTTCTCCCCTCTACTTCTCCCTTCTTCTTCTGCTCCTCCTCTCTCCCCCTCCCTCTTGCTTAAACCTAAAATTGCTCCAAATTTTCTCTAAAATCTCAATTTATTTATTATTTTTTTAGAATTTTCCCAAATTCTAAGAAGCTTACATAAAAAATGATTTGATGTGAGCTTTTGATGATGAATGAAGTAAAAATGTGCTTGATTTGAGAGAGAGAAGTGGAGAAGGAGAAGAAGTAGGTGAAAAAGAGATAAGTATATAGGCTTAAGCCGGGATGAAGTGGTTTAATCACTTAAATAAGGACAATTTAGTCATTTCTTTAAAAAAAATAGGCAAGGTAACAAAATCAAACCAAAATATTCTCTTTTTATCCTAAAATGGGGGTAAACTTTTAAGATTTATAAGATTTGGGGGTAAATTTCTAATATCAATGATTTTGAGGGTAAATTTCTACATACCAAAGATTTTTTTTAGGCGGGGGATATATCTAAATAACCCATAATAAGAACTCAACTAACAGTACAATTTGTGGACTTCCCGGATGGAGGCTAATCCATATCTTGACATAACTATATTTTCCGTACTTTGAGCCATTGACATTTGATACTCCCCGGATTATCACTGACTGGCAAGACACACAACAGATCTAAGTCATGCAGCCTTTATAAGGTTTATGCCCTCATGCTGCATAAGGTAGGACTACTAGACTAGAGATGTCAGATGGTATAATCAGGCTTCCTTGAACTCGTACTTGTACTATGCATTGGCACGAATGGCTTGTTGGAGTTGAAAGAAATATTGCTTCAATGCAGTCTTTTAGCTCATACTCTACCTCAGTGGTCCAGACGAAAACTACATTTGGTGGGGCACACATGCAGGTTGATCCATTTAAGTTTACAGAAGTCAATCATATTCTTATGTCTGAGCTTTCGTCAAAGAAATCCTAACACAAGCAAGCCACACATGAAAATATTTGAAATCTTATCTTCTGGAATTGAACAAGCTGTATGATATTTCACGTGAAAGGGGGTGTCAAATAGCTAAATATGTGAAACAAGAAAACTAATTCATGCCTTGACCCAACAGAACACACAAAAACTACAGCCATGTGCAAAAGGTTCATAGACTTTTGTTGGTCAGGTGGCTAGATACATGGGGTGACAACATTGTAGTAAATGGTAAAGTGGTTGTAACCTTCGACTCCATATGTAAGTATCTTGGTACTAATACTCCATACGGTGAAAATACTTGATTTGATTATCCTGATAGTCAGACCGAGCCCATCTCAGCTCTAGATATCATTTCTCAATATTTTGAATTTTTCTAAATTTTTGGGAGAATCTCTTGAATTCGGGGCCAATCTGCATAGCTGACCGACTCCAGAATTTTTAATTAACAATCGGGGATAAAGTTCACGAATCTGATTTCGCGGCGATGTTCAGGACGACGTTTTCTATTTTTGAAAATTTTTGGGGATTTTTCTGAATTAATCAAATTTTAACTAAATTAAATAAATTAATTAATTAAATATTAATCCCATAAGTCAACAACTCATTAAAGCTCTGTTGTACTCTTCACGTGTTGAGTAGGATGGTAAAAGCAAATTTTGCATTAAAAACCCCCCACAAAATAATTATTCAGAGAACTCCTTTCTTTTAATCAAACTATAAGTTTAAATTAATTAAATAATGAAGTTTGCATAAAGGACAAGAACAAGATTATATTTGCAAAAAAACCCTTCCTTTTTCCTCTCCGATGTTTCCTTTGTTCACACGCATCAGAGCACGTCGCTCTTTCTCGAGCCCCGAGCTCGCTTTGCCAACATCCCCAAACCTAGGTCTCGAACTCTCCTGAAGCCCCTTCCACCATCTTTCCTATCTTTATATAACTCTCTCCCCCTTCTCTAACTCAATCTCTCTCTCTTCTCCTCTCTTTCTCTTTTCCCCCATCATCACCGCCTGACCCCCGCCGGCAACACCCAGGTCGTCGCTCAACCGCCGGCAACCTTACCGCCCAGGCTGTCGCTCACACCTCCCTGCTATTCAAGATCCACAAAGCACGTCACTTGATTAATATGCAGACGTCCTGTGGGATGGACACATGATGGTTGCATTAGCATAGGGTTAATAAAATGCTACACATAGATACTTGCATCATATCTTGCATTGTCTTCAGTGATTTAATATGCCTCATATTGTTTTCTTCCCATAGCCTAGTACCTAACACGATTTCGTGATATTGACACCTGAGACTGCCATGACATGTATGTGATATTTATACTCCTAGACTTGATGCGATTTTTGAACTTATAATTGTGATCTCGTGATATTGTGATTATGTGATTTTGTTTACACAACACTTTACTTGTCCCGGGTGCTATATGATCATTATATTCATGTTACGGATCGTATGCACAGTCTTATTGCATGTAATCTATCATTTCGATCATTCCTATTATTGTCACTGCTTCTAGTTTTCGTTATTATCAGCCATATTTATCTGATGTTTTACTTGTACTGTTGTCGTACTCTCTTTTTCTCTCTCGTATACACTTGTTGGTACAGTTCTGACAAACCTATATTATTTTTCAGCATCTAGATCAAAGGACTAGTATAGAAGAGAGGACCATAGAACATATCATAGTTCAGTCGTCACTCCGGTGAGCTTAATTTCTCATCTGACTTGTAATATTCAGATATGGTGGATGATATTATTGATGATTTCGTATTTCATATGTGTTTGTATTCTGTGCTTAATTGTTATATGCATATATGTGTGCTATCCTAATCATAATTGACAACTGAAGCTATTCATAGAAGAGATTTCACTCTTCGTGGGTATCTGCTGATCATCGTCACGTACACTTACACCATATTTTGAGAAGCGGGGCGTAACATGCAATCAGTACCTCCAACGCTGTTCAGGACAATGTTTTCTATTTTTGAGAATTTTAGAGATTTTTCTGAATTAATCAAAATTTAACTAAAATTAAATAAATAAGCGAATTAATAAAATATTAATCAAATCTCTTGGCGGTTAAGTGATGACGTGGGCAGTGAGGTGTCGGCGTCGGGGGCCGAGCGGCAGTGATGGGGGGACAGAGAGAGAGAGAGCTTGACTTAGAGGAGAGAGTTATATAAAGAGATCGGGAAGGCAGTGGAAAGGGACATCGGAGAGTTCGAAACCTAGGGTTGGGGATATCAGCAAAGCGGCGTACTCTAATGCGTGTGAACAAAGGAAACATCGGAGAAGAAAAAGGAAGGTGTTTTTTGCAAACATAATCTTGTTTGTGTTCTTTATGCAAACTTTTCGTTATTTAATTAATTTAAACTTATAGTTTGATTAAAAGAAAAAAATTCTCTGCAATAATTGTTTTATGGGGGGTTTAACGCAAAATTTGTTTTGCCACTATACTCAACACGTGAAGAGTACATCAGAGCTTTAATGAGTTGTTCACTCATGGAATTAATATTTTATTTATTTATTTATTTATTTTGGTTTAAAATTTTGATTAATTCAGAAAAATCCCCAAAAATCCTCAAAAATAGAAAATATCGTCCTGAACATCGCTGCGAAATCGAATTCGTGAAATTCATCCCCAATTGTTAATTCCTAAAGTCAGTCAGCGACACAGATTGACCCCGAATAAAGGAGATTCAGCAAAAAATTCAGAAAAATTCTGAAAATCTAGAAAATTTTAAAATATTGGGATATGATAGTTGAAGCTGACATAGGCTCATCTGGCTATCAGGATGATCAAATCAAGTGTTTTCAATGTATCGAGTACTAGTACTGAAATATGTACATCTGGAATCGGAGGTTACAATCCTACCCACCTTATAAGAAGAATTTCGTCCTCAAAATTTAACAAGGATATGGAGTCAATAATAAAGGATGGCGTAAATACATGAATCGAAGTGATACCCGTGAGAGTGAGAATTGTCCCAGATCTGTAGTCACGTCAATATGTTATAGACTACTACCAAGTCAAACATGTGTCATAGTCTATCGTGTTCATCTTGCCAAGAGTATCATCGTAAGTCTGTGATTCCTCGGAGTTCGTAATCGTTCATCCTTAATATTTCTTTCAGTCTTCCGATCTACTATAAATATGTTCATCTGATAAGATTATCTCCCCAAAATAAATCCTTAGAGTCTATCTGCAATCGTACTCCACTAATATATTCCTTTAAGTTTTTTGATCTACCACGATTACATTAAACATAATTCTCAGATTGTTCAAAGATCACGTTACAAATATGTTATCATCCTTGTAACATCATCTTTAGATTATCAAAATTTAATTATCTCTGAGATCACAATCTATTACTCAAATTATAACTGTCCCTGATTGTTAACTTCCTCAAAATCATTAAGATCCCCAAAAATCAAACATCAATTAATAATTATATCCTCAAAAATGTCCCAATACTTATTTATTTCTCGTTTTGAACCTCAATATATCTTTCAGATTGATCCCTATAATCTAGTACCTGACATATGATTTTGTGATATTGACACCTTAGACTACCGTGACATGTATGTGATATCTATACTCCTGGACTTGACATGCGATTTTTGAACTTAACATTGTGATCTCTTGTTATTGTAATTTTGTTTATACGACGGCCATGGTATTTATAATCATTATATTTATGTTATGGATCGCATGCACAATCTAATTGCACATAATCTGTCAATCCGATCATTCTTGTTAATGTCACTGCTTCTGGTTTTCGTTATTGTCAGCCATATTTATCTGATGTTTTACTTGTATTGTTACCGTACTCTCTTTTTCTCTCTCTCTCATGTATGCTTGTTGGTCCGGTTCTAACGGACTTACATTATTTTTCAGCATCTAAATCAGAGGACCAGTATAGAAAAGAGGATCATAGAATGCATCATAGTTCAGTCATCACTCCGGTGAGTTTAATTTCTCTTATCTGACTTGTAATATTCAGATATGGTGGATGATATATTGATAATTAAGTATTCCATATGTGTTTTTATCTCTGCACTTGATTGTTATATGCATATATGTATGCCATCCTGCTCGTAATTGACAGCTTAAGATATTCATGGAAGAGATTTCACTCTTCGTGGGTATCTGCTGGCCATCGTCACGTACCCATACACCGTGTTTTAGGAAGCGGGCCATGACAGCGCTTGTCATACCCCGTGCGAGGATTTCCTAGTTGATAACATCCTAGTACTGCTCCCACCCGAGCATGCTTAACTACAGAGTTCCGTTACCGTGATTTCTCCCGAAAATATTGTAGCTACAATTAATTTTGATATCACTAGAACTTCATATATATAATATTGGGGCATGACATACTTTTCTTGTTTAGAGCCGGACTCTTAGCCGGACAGACCAAATTAACAGGAGAGGTGGCCCTACAGGATCTAGAGGTTGCCCCATCACACTTGTAATGTGGCACGTTGGACAATGTGGCACTTAGGGTCGTACTCTTTAGTCTGGTGCAGGCAGTGTTGACATTTGTCATGCCCTGAGCAAGGTCTCACCACCTTAGTACTGCTCCCACACGCTTAACTTCAGAGTTTTTCTTTGCCATGTTCCTCCTCAAAAATGCTAGCTACGATTAATACTTAAGTTCATTGGAACTATCATATAAAAAGGCTCACTGGGGATGGGGATTCAACCTGGGGATGCAATAGTGGTGAGAGGCATGTCAGTGGAGGTGTTTGTGATTGGAGTCACCGGGTACAGTAGGAAGGTACACATACACGCATTCATTCTCAAGTGAAGAGTTTCAGAAGACGTTTCTTTTAAAACACAAAACATCAATTCCTTGTGGATTCTTTTTGTACGAGGATCTTGAAATTTCGCAACAACTGTAAGTCTTCTTGAGTCCATACCTTCCAAAAGCATGACAACTTACATACACAAACATATCTATAGACAAATGCTCTTATGAGATTTGATCTAACGTAAGAACTCCATGGACCATCCCATGGATGACCACATTGTTCATGATCTACAGACCTAAACAGAGGTTCAGATTGCTATTGCACAGCTTCCAATACCACTGGCAATTCAAATTATTAATTTTTGTATTTACCCGCAATAGGTCATAGGAAAAAGTTTGGAGAACCTAACAAACTATATAATGGACTATCCTATTAGGTGACCAACACCATATTGATCTACGCATCATAAACTGTTTATGGATAGGAAATTATGGGTCTATTAATCATAGGACAAAGAAGACCATTAGATGCATGGCTTAGAAGCTTTCAAAATATATAATTTCTTTATCCATATGTGATTTATGATCTGTAGCTTTATATGCTATTTGATGGCTCACATTGTTCCAGAGTAGGCCTTGACACCTAGATTACTGATAATTTTCAAGTATTTCAACCATGAACATATAATACTACCATGATAATTATATTCTCTGATAGGTATTGCTGCAACAATTTTTGTTCAACATGTGTTCAGAAAACAATAAAAACATCATCACAAATTATGTGTTGACTTGATATTGATATTGCCAACCATGATTATTCATTAGTTTGAATAATAAATAATGGTTGTCGGTTACTATGTAAAATAAGCTCTTCCACTCTCTTCCAATGTTAACGGTACCGAGGCGATCGAAGTGAGAAAGGATGGCATATTTCTGAAACCGGGACGGGCGGGATAGTCCAGCAGCAAAAGGTAAAATTATTTCATAGCATCCACAATTTTTGCGCAGAGAGAGAGAGAGAGAGAGAGAGAGAGAGAGTGATTTGCGCGTTTTAGCCATTCCAGGTGCAAGATCAATTGTGAAAATAACTAAACAGTTAACAAATATACTGTACACCAATGTCCACCTTTCTAAACAAAAGTGTTTTGTCATATAATTCATTGCTTTTGTCAATAACAGAAGAAGACTCCTCGCATTATGTTTTACTGGTTAAAATTCACGTTAAAATGCACATGCATAATGCATATGACCAAAAAATAAAAATGATGGCAAGATTTATATACATATTATGAACGAAATTTAATTGTAGAGAAAATGAAGAAAGGAAAAATATTAACAGGAATTATTTGAAATAAAAAAAAACCTTTTATTCATAGAATTAATAGGAAGATTTAAGGGTAGCAATGGGCTTGATTACCTGATAACCCAATTCAAATCAACCTGAATTGTTTAAGGTTTGGATCCTTAAAATCCATAGATATTGGATAGGATATGAATCTTAAAAGTATGTCCAGTTTCTCAGTGGATCTATAGATACAAAATAACCCACTATGTATGAGGTTTAGTCAACTTAGTTCTACCTAAATCATCTCTTCCCTTCTCAAAATAATGTAAGAGCTTTAAACATGTCTGGTATTAATAGAGAATAAGACAAAATAGAAAAGTATATGCAAGGAGATTCTTTCTGAGAAGAGTGAGCATAGTCTTTTCCCTTCTCAAAATAATGTAAGAGCTTTAAACATGTCTGGTATTGATAAAGAATAAGACAAAATAGAAAAGTATATGCAAGGAGATTCTGAGAAGAGTGAGCATAGCCCACCAAGGTCCATTAACATGTCACAATGAACAATCATAATGCGACCTGGGCACCATCAAGGCACCAACACAATTCAAATGTGAGCAAGAAAGTCTTGTCGTGCTCTATTTGATTTTCAATGAAGTTGGTATATTTCGAAAGAAATATTGGATTTGGGGCACAACCACCAAGGTCCATTAACATGTTACTATGAACAATCATAACGCGAAGGGCCATCAACACAATTCAAATATGAACGAGAAAGTCTTGTCAACTTCTATCTGATCATCAATGAAGTTGGTATATTTTGAGAAAATATTGGATTTGGATAATATAAAGTTTGAATTCATAATCAAATATGATACATCACTGCATTTGGATCCCCAAGATGACTTAGTTTTCATGGATGGTGTTGCAAATTTATAAAGAGAATCACATTTCTACTTTGATATTTGACCAGGAGTTCTCACTTCCTCCAAACTTTTTCCTACCGTAGTTTTCCCTTTGCAAAATAAAATAGCAATAATTATAGATAAGTGTATAAATATTGTAATAGACATTCATCATTTTATTCCTATAGACACTTAAAGGTGACCTTTTTAATGACTTTTTTTTTGCAAGATAAGTACTATCCCTTGTTCTTGACATTGCTTTTTCTTTTCTTTTTTAATTGTAATTAAAATGATGGGAAGTAGGCGTATTTTAAAATACTCCTTTCTCTCCACATCACTTTATTTTTTTTAAAATTTAAAATTTATTGAAAATTAGTATTTTCACTAGAGTAAGCTGGAGAAGAATCTATATTCTATACAATTCATGTTTGCACATTTTTAAAACTCCATGTTTGTTTTGTTTTCCTTTACACTCGTTCTCTCTTTAAATTTTCTTAAAATATTAAAATGTTGGGGGTACAGTTATAAAAAATACCATAGTATTTTATTTCTAGATACCGTACTTTATTTTTACATATGGGGTCTGATAAGTATACCCCTATATATCAAGCCTGCCTTCTTCTACATCTTGGGAATGATATATCAGTAGATGGTAGCATTTAATGCTTCAACCTTCATGGTCAACTTGACCGAATTTACTGAATGCCCTTTTCTTATCATTATATCCTACAACCTGAATGAAAGGATATGGAATGACATACATTCCTTTAAACTTTTCCCTGCCCATTCATTAATCAAGTGGCAATATATTTTCACGTTAATCCTCCTATGTCGTTGAAAACTACTTTTAGAGTTTTTTTCTGCAATGTCTTTTATAAGTTTCAAAAGCCCTGCAAATAACTCCTCAATACGTGATTTAAAGTTCAATAAAACCAGATTGTAACATCCATTGTGTGAGTTTTTTTTTTTTTGTATTTTTAGGAAAACATAAGGATTTATATGATAGAAAATTAAAAAGTGAACAAGAATATATATATAGTAGGAAATTTGTGCCAAATGGGGGAACTTTCAAATGTTTTCAATCTAATACTAGGAAAGGCATGCATAATGAAGAGCTGACAGTTTAATATGATATGGATGCACGTGAGCTTAGTTGTGATGTTTCATTCATGATCTAAATTAATCTTGGTCAAGCCAAAAATTCGGGATTACTTTGAGGGCTTCAGGTTAGAACCCAAAACCCCAAGCCACGATTGGCTTGGGTTCTGGCACCAAATAAATTAAAAGGAGTTGTAAGTACTAGAAGGTCATCACATCACACTGTTGATGATTCATGTCTATCATAAAGATAACAACATACAGAGAACCTAGTACAGTCAAACTCAAGCTTTAAATTAGTCCAATTAGCATGTTAATTCGAGCCATGGGCTCTTCACCCATTACAAATGACTTTTCCGCTTCTTGTGAACAATAACTATAGCACTGTGGTACCATGTTAATCAGAATATTGGCACTTGCCATGTTATGTATATGAAAGCATATCAGTGTCAGTTTCTATAATGACTATGAACAACAAAATGAAACACACTGTAATCGAGAACACAATGAGTCTACAAATCTTCTAAAACAGATACCCTGATCGAGGGCATACAAGCAGGTTCAAATTTTGGAAAGATAATGGGAAATTAACGTGAAATTTCATTCCATCAAAATTTAGTTGAAAAGTTTGCTTTAATTAGGAGCGCTCTATGCCCTACTCAAAAGAAAAGTTGCCTTTAAAATTAAGCAGAATATTTAAAACAAACATCATATATAATGCTTAAGCACAGAAAGAAAAGTCAAGGAAATGGTGACAAAATCAATTACCTGATTGGAAGGTATTTAAATCGTGGAATTGTGGAACATCTTAAGATGTTTGAATCTGTATTTGACCTTGTCGGTAACTTTTGAACAGTGTCAGTGTGCATGCGATTAAGTTGAACAAAGAAACCGAAGAGCACGGCAAAGCGTTTGTAGGATTGCTTCTCATTTTCCCAAAGATAAGGCTCATACCTGTAAGATTACAAGAGAAAGGGAATTAAATACCAGACTCAGGAAAAGAGTTGAATAAGACCAAAAGGACTAATACTATTAGTGCAAATGGATGTGGAAATGATCAGAGTAACCTTATATGAACCTTCTTTTTCTTTTTTGTGGCTTATATCATGCCTTAGAGATGAATTTCCCGTGGAAAAGTAATCAAGTTTGCATCTTCAGGAGTCATTCCTAATCTCAGATTTTGAAGGGTTGATCATCTGCTCCTTGGTTGCATGAGATTAAAGTGCATAACTAATGCAATGGTTTTCCAACCTACCAAATGGTGTACAAGGTTCTCTCTTGTCCATAGTACTCTTGGCTGGGAATTTGGCACCAAAGCTCTGAGGGTTGATATCAAGTGAATAGTGAGCCATGACTATCTTCTTTGAGCATCTAAGTACGGAGGTATGCTCCAAAACCAAACCCATTTTGATGGGAAAAGCTTATATGAAATGGAGTTGAACTCTATTTTACATAGATAATCAAATCTAAACTGATGCAGAAAGTGCAATGAATGTACTTTCCATTCACATAATTATAAAGCATTTTGATTGGAAAAGGCTGATATGATGATGATGGGATGAACTCTAGTTTACATAGATAATCAGTTCTAAGCTGATGCAGAAAAGGAGTGCAACGAATCTAATTTCCATTCACATAATTATAAAGCATTTTGATGAGAAAAGGCTTATATGATGATGATTCACATAATTATAAAGCATTTTGATGAGAAAAGGCTTATATGATGATGATGGAGATGAACTCCAGCTTACACAGATAATCAAGTTCTATCTGATGCAGAAAAGGAAAGCAACGAAATTAATTTCCATTCACATAATTCTAGAAGCATTAATGAGAAGGAGGAGCTTACGTAGCCCAATCAATAGGATCCAGCATTTGTGAAAGCCTGCGTATTAATCCCATAACAGGATCTTTACTTGCAGACTCCTGTAAATGCTTCCGTCTGAAAGGAGGCTTCAAACCGCTATTCTTTGAAGGGTCTCCATTGGCATTTGATTCAGAAGTGTTTGAGTTAAAATCTTTCCCTCCAGATAAGATGTCAGCACTAAACCGAATATCTAACAAAATTTGAAGGACTCCTTTTTCTGAAACCCGAGAGTCAGAATTTTCCACAGTTGAAAGGAAATTTTCATAGATGCTGACAACCTGTAAGACATTTATGCAAGTATATATCAGAGCTTCAGGAGATAAAGAAGAGGATAAGAACCACTACAAAGATTTTTGTTCAGTCAATTCATGCAGACAACTTATGGGGGAGAGAGCAATATCCTCCAGGTTTAAAAAGAAAAATTATATGTATTCATTTGAATAATGAGATGGATTACTCCAGCCCTATACCCGGGAAATAGGAGAAAGTTCCTCTAGATCTTGCAACCACACAATCACAAGAAATTGCATTAACCAACTCATCTTCCAAGAAAAATGTAGATGCTAGGGAGCATTTGAAAGAAATCACAACCTGCAGAAAGTTAACAAGCATTGGGTTGCCTGAGGTGAATGCGGTGGATGGCCAGAAGATGGCTCTTACTAGTCTCACCAGCAACTATCATTTTACCTACAATAAACAATCCACATTCAACCTTGATTCAAAAATCAGGACTTTGACAAAATAAGATTCAAAATTTCAACTATAAGACCCATTACCGTTCTGATCAAAATACATGAGTGCATAGCTGAGCTTGAAGTTGATTAAGATACGACAACAACAAAGCCTTTATCCCAAAAATCTAGAGTCAGCTACACAAACCCTTTCTTCCATTTAGCTCTATTAAGGGGCAACTCCTTGGTTAAATTATAAACTATGATATTCTTTTTATTTGCTCCATCCATGTCCCCTTAGCCCATCTCTAGTCCTAATTGCTTCATGCTCTCTACCCTATCGCTTTCTCCCAATTGGTGCACATATTGGCCTCCATTTGCACATGCCGAAACCCAAATCATCTCAATTGATTTTCCCTCATCATCCTCAATAGAAGCAACCCCAAACTTCTTGCTGACGCAGTCCTTTCTTATCATATATCTCACTCAATACATTTCCACGCATCCATCTCAGGATACTCATTTCTGCTACACTTATTTATTTGATGTGTTGTTTCTTAATTGTCAATTATTTTGAACCATAATGTGTTGTTAGTTTTATAATGTTCATATAGAATTTTCCCTTTAATTCATGGGTATTCTATAATCACATGTAACTTCAGAAGCATTTCTCCAGTTTAACCACTTTAACCACCTTTAATTCTATGTATTATATTTCTTCAATCTCACCATCTTAATGTGATTAATACTTGGTAGCGAAATATCAATATCTTTTGACCATAAATATGCATTATATGTGCATTGTGTCTCATAGTTTTGCTAAAATTATATTCTATATATTCCATTTTTAATCTGCTAATGCTAAATCATTTAGATTCCAAAGCTTCTATCCACCTTTCTACATTGGAATATTATGCCTTCTCTGGTCCCATCAATTAATATTGTATCAATAACAAATAACATCCACTATGAGATTTCATCCTAAATATGCCTAGCTTCATTATGCGACTCATAAATTTGATTCCATGATAGTTTGAACTTTAAACTTTGTATATACTCCTTTATTCTTGTATATAGCTACCAAAGTGCTAATCCTTCTGATGAGGACATCACACCGCTTAAAGGACGATTCGATCGAGTCTATAATAGATCCAGAAAGCGGCGTACTGCACTCTTTTGGTTTTAGCCTTATTTTATTTTAGATAGTTGCCTTATTAGGTGTTTCTCTTATGTGGGCATTTAGTACCACATCAATTATTTTCCAGAATATTTTTTTGTAAAGCCTATAAAAAGGCCCCTAACTTTCCTTTTGGATTATTATTGAATGATTAAAATTTTCACAAATTTTCAGTTAAATTCTTGAGTTTTATTTGCTTTTGAGTTTTGAGTGTGAATCATGTGCAAGGGGTGGAAACCCTTCTATCCAATTTTCTTAAATTCAAATTTTAAACCCTAGTTTCAAATTTTGAAAGTGATTGCGATCCAAGTATTACATCAATTTGATAACAGAGCTTAAGTCTCAATTCCCTTCCAAATTTGTTTTCCTCTCCTTCAAACCCTAGCCCTTGCTCCAAAACCCTAGATCTATTCCCCCTAAAAAAAAGTACATTGTAGCAAAATTTGACCGAAATCCAGTTGAAATTCCAAAAAAAAACCAAACTCTTACTGATCCTCTTTCTTCTTCCCCTCTCTCCCATATCAACCCCCCACACTTGCCATCCCAATCATCATCAGAAGTCAACATTGTCGTTGTCTGTTCTTCGTCATCCTTGTCGTCGTCGAAGCCTCGCTGAGGAGAGCTCCAGACCTGCCGCCATCGAGCCCTAGGTTTGATCGGGGAAGTAGAAGCAAGCGGGTGTGGTTGAAGGGGGTCGAACCGAGTAAACACGTTTGGGAGTTTAAGTAATTGGATCAGGTCGGATCGGATCCAATCAACTTGACCAGTTTCAACCCCAACTTGACCCGTGACCTGCTACGGCTGACGTCACTGCTGATGTCACCGAGCGAGTTGACTCAGTCCGGTCACTGTTCAGACTCAGTCCAGCAGCAGTTCAGTGCTTCTGAAGGCCGTTCAGAGCTCGTTTCAAGTCCAAATCGAGCCATTTTCGAAGCAGCAGGTTCGTGACGACCAATACTACGCGCCTACAACAGTCACATACAGGTTTGAGCTTTGGTCGCCTCTCAGATAATCGTTGAAGTTATTGCTCAATTATTTCTGTCTTTAATTGAGATAGCTCTTTAAATCTGTCGCAAGGTAGAACCTAATGATTGTTGCCCACTTAATAGTGAGTTGTATGCTTCTGACCTTAAGTGGTAACCTGACTTGATATTAATGTGCACTTAAATTAATTTGAATTTGTGATCACTTCGATCTGATTTGAAATTGACTATGTTAGCACGTGTATTTTATCACTGTCTCTACATTATATCTTCTTAATCACGTGTTAATCTACATAGCTTAGAGTTGGTATTATTTATCACTGATCTTCTCTTATTCCTCTTGCACATCATACATCTCACCTTAGGGTAGCATTTAGGGTTAGTTAGGAAATTGCATGCCCACTAGAAGTGGTAAAATTTTTCTGTAGGAGAAACGTCTGCACCAATGGACCCTATCCTTCAGGATACACTTAAAACACTCATTGCTAGGATGGATCGAACGGACCAACGACTGCAAGAGTTTAGAGACCAGGCTAATACCAATTATAAAGACTTAGCCACACGACTAGAAAGGCTAGAAACCAATCGAACGAGGACCGCGGAGGAGGACGAGTCTCGAAATGACAGTAGGTCACCCAGGCGTGAGCGAGCTCAACCTTACAATACAACTGACACTAATGCCCAATATATCAAAAGCGTAAAAGTCGATGCTCCTTTCTTCGACGGACGCTTAAATCCTCAGGGTTATATAGACTGGCAGCTGGTTATGAAGCGCTACTTTCGTTGGCATGACATGTCCGAGACTAGAAAATTTCGATTTTCTATGATGAAACTAACGGGACAAGCCGGACAATATTAGAAAAATCTTGAGAGGATTATGAGATATAAAAGAGAAGATCCAGTAAAGACTTGGGAGAGCATAAAAGAGAAGCTTCGATTGAAGTACATTTCACCGTCTTTCAGTCAGCAATTACTGGATAAGTGGAATAGATTGACTCAAAGAAACAAATCAAACACCGATTACATCGCTAAGTTTGATGAATATTTGAATCGATGCGGTGCAATTGAGTTTGAGTCTCCTAAACAGACCCTATGTAGGTTTAAGTCAGGTCTTAGGGATGATTATTGTCGAGAGCTCATCGCTCGAGGCATCACGACTCTAGAGCGACGTATCAGCTAGTCACGAATTTAAATGAGTCTAGAGGATCCTACTTCCACCGAACTGATTTTAGGGATAGCTCTAAGACCGCAATTGCTAGCAAGCCTAGTTTTAGCCGATCCTTTCCTGTCCCGAGCAAACCTGCCTCCAATTCTTCTAGAGTAAAACAAGTAGGTTCTTCTAATGCAAAACCGACCACCTCCAAGAGAACTAGTGAACCAGCAAAGGTCAACCCGCGGACCTAGTGCTATAGATGTCAAGAGTATGAACACCTTGCCAGCCAATGCCCGAATCAAACAAAGACCCTCTTAGTGGAAGTTATCATTAAAGATGTAAAAGAAGAGGATGATGCGGAAGTGACCGTGCACCAACAAGATGGTGACTCGGATGCCTTTGTCGAAGAGTGTGAATTCAATGGTTGCATTAGAACTGTGGGAGTGACGAACCAACCCCTAGCGTAGACAGAGCCCAATTAGGAGTAGTCAGGTGCACCTTAACACAGCCTAAGCAAATCAACGACCGGAAAAGAACTATCATATTCCAAACCTGCACGAAAATTGAGAACAAGAGCTACAATATGATAGTGGATGGTAGAGTGGTCATTGCATCAACGTTGTTGCGTCAAAATTAATCACCACCTTATGGATGAAACAGGTGAAGCATTCAAATCCCTACAAGGTTACATGGATTGACACTACATCCATAGATGTCCAGGAGAGATGACGAATTCCCGTCCAGTTTGCTACCTACACAGATAATGTGTGGTGTGACATACTGCCTATGGATGCTGGTCATATCATTTTTTTAGGATTTGTTGTGTTTGTGTTTGTGTTTGTGTCATGTGTTTCCATGCTTCATATGTTGTGTTATATCTTCTTAATGAGTATACACTAGCATTCATGAGTTGTGGCATATCTTATAAGTATTTCTTTGCGTGTAATTTTGTTCAAAAACTTTATTACTAAACACACATATGTATTATGATAAAAAAATTTGTTCTAATTTGTTCATGTATTACCTACTACTTATAAATTTCCATGCCATCATGTCTGTATAGTGTTGAATCTGTGTCTTGTGCATGTGTACATGCTACATAGATTGTCATCAAATAATTTATATATGAAAATAACTCTTCCACCTTTCTTATGTTGTCATCCTTTACTAATACTCTTTGATCACTCTTAATATACTTAGCATTACTGAAGTCTCTATTCTTTCTCTCATCCTGGATGTTAGAGGGGGGGGGGGGGGGGGGGGGGGGTGTGTGAGTGAGGAGATTTGGCTCCTTCCATATCCTTCCCATTCAAATTCAATGATAAAAAAGCCCAAGTGAAAATTCATTTTGCTTGATCTATATCACTTAAAGCCTCTAAAAACTAAAATCAAGTGTTTTAAAGTTTTTTTTTCTATGCATAAATTGGGTACAAAATGGACGGCTTGACTAGCAGGTCAATTAGTTATAAAAGTCTAGAATGTTTGAGACCTAACAAAAATTAATGAGTAAGGGTTTTTTAGTGTTTAGATCACGATTATATGGTTGAATCAAGAATTTGTATGCCAAAAACAAGGATTTAAGCAATGTGCTACTATCATCCATGTTGTGCCTAGTTGCTACATGGGTGGAAAATTTTAAAAACACTTGAATTTTTATTATTAGGAACCTCAAGTATTAGTTTAACTTTAATATAGTGGATATTCCATTTGAATGGAATTCATGTCCTTCCTCGGGTAGCCAAACCTATATGTTTGTTTGCATCCTTCTCCCCCTCCAGTGTTCCTAGCTTATTACATAAATCTCCATAAGTTTAGGTCAGCCTCACTAATCAAATTTTTAGCTCCCTTCTTTACTGACATATTTCTCACTTCTCCTCATTTCACTTTCCAAATGTTGACAAGTAGAATAAGCTATGGCATGAAAAATAAGACAACTACAATACTCAAAAAATTGAACTGCCAAAATACTTGGATGATCACATGCAATTATGTCATCTAATTCTTGTTAATGCACTTGACTCAAAAAGCTAGAAAAGTGATAACTTATAGCTTAACATTCCAACTTCACAGAGTCATTAGAAATAAGGACATCTTAAGAACTGCTTAGAGATCTCATTTGTAATGTTTTTGCATGAGAAGATTATGCCATCTTTTCACTCTTAATCCTTAAGGCTCAAAGATCCCGAACAATTTATACATGAGCTATAGCACTAAGTTTCTGAGAGAGAGAGAGAGAGAGAGAGAGAGAGAGAGAGAGAGAGATGCACACTCAGACACACAAAGAGAACGTGAAAAGATGACACTGATAATGATGAAGAAAGAGATTTTTTTTTTTTTTGGGTGGGGGTTGGGGGGGGGGGGGGGGGTTCCAGTACGAGCTTGTCAAGATTAATAGGCTCAACAATCCACCATGATGAGTAATGAGACATCAGCCACTGAAACATTGAGTTCTGCAAATCCTGCATTCTTCACTTTGTTCTAATTATATGTAGGTATTTTCCTAATCAAAGTAAGTTTTTCAAATGCACATACCAATTTTTATTAGTGCAGCAGAAGATTTTCTGAGACCTAGAAGATGGGTTTCTATGCAAATTAGAGATGAACTAAAGTATAAAACTGGAAATATCATCACTGTCTATAATAACATCATCATCGTGGACAATTATGGAAACAGAAACCCATGAGACCCAGAAGACAGATTTACATACAAAATTTCATAAAAAAATAATAATGAAACTGGAAAATCATCAATCTCTATTAATGCATCTTCGCCCTGGACAATTATGAAAATGTAAACACACATGCACAAAGCAGAATGCCCCATGAGACCCAGTAGACAGATTTACGTACAGAATTTCATAAAAAATAATAATATGAAACTGGAAAATCATCAATGTCTATTAATGCATCTTTGCCCTGGACAATTATGAAAATGTAAACCCACATGCACACAGCAGAATGTGTCAGCACTCAACTGAAACCAGAAACACCTTAAAACTAGCAGGAGAAAATAATGCCAATTTACATGACAGCACTAAGATAACAATGATATACTATGTAAACAATGAGATTAGAATACATACCTTCTCTAGTAGCCTGCAAGCAAAATTTCTTAGTATACTTTTGTCAAGGACATGACCTCCAACTTTGTGAATTTCTAGGCATGCTTGAAAGAGAAAAGAGATTATGTAGCGGGAAGGCATAGAAGGAAGAGCAATTTTCATCTCTGTGGAACCCTCACAAGACTGCTCTTGTTTGATAACAGTTACTTCCCAACCCTGCATTAACATCATTCAGTCAAACTTAAAAGACTACTAAGTAGCTACCTCTCAACCTGCAGAACAAGTCAACTAATTACAAAAAAAATCATGTTGGTCTGTTGACTTAAAGTTGATATTATTTTGTAAATAGACAGGGACCCTTACTCTAGGATTTGTTAATAATCAGGTTTTGACACATAATGTGCAATTATCAAGGAGCAAACATCTGCCAAGGAGAACTTCATTCTGATTCCAGCATTCTTGAAATTGAAAAACTCAAAAAGAGACAGAACATAAAATGAAATGCACTGCAATTTTATTTGACAAAATTTTACAACCAGCTGTCTATCTGATATCAAAGCCTGAGAGTTGGCTGTTGCTGCCTCAAAAAACTATGGACAAAGGAGAGGCTTGTCCAAAAAACCTTGTAATTTAAGGTAGTCAAGAGGAATGCGTACCTTATTGGTATTGCAGTTTAACCTCATGCAACCAAGGAGCGCCATCTGAAATTCTTTTAGACAAAGAAAAGCCTAGAACGAGGAGCTGATAAGGTTGACGAATAACATAAATCAAAGCGCCAAATGGGAAAACATAAGAAGAGCTCATCTTTAAAAGGTGAAAGTTTTTATCTCCCTATTAAATACGTATAGATGCATTTATCATTCTTGGATCTAATTCTCCTTAGCACCCAACTTTATGTCCTGTGGAAGAGTTTCAATTCAGCCTTTTTCTCATATCATACCCCCAAATGCAATTTTGCACACAAATCATGTTACTTGTACCCTCGGCTTCTGTACTCTTTCCAAATAGGAAAGTTTTTGAAAGATTGCTCTTTTATTGTATGAACCTCCACTGTTGACCAGCCGGTTAGGTTGTCATACCTGCTGGCTGGACTTCTAGGTTATATGGGAAGCAATCCTTCTTCCTAGAAATTCAATGGAAAATTGGCACTAATCCAGAAATTCAATATCAGCCTAAGAGCGTCCATGTGGAGTTGTGCCCCAAGCTGACCAAGTTTTGGTTTTGGTTTTGGGGGGGGTGGGGGTGGGGGGGGGGGGGTGAGCTTTGATGACAATGCTGATAATCCAATTCTATACACTCCTTACTTCTGTGCACATATATGTGCGCTTATACCCTCTATGTAGCTGGCATTTGATCCACACATAATACTGGACTCGCTGTCATACCTAATATGACTTGAAGCAATGAGATTGTGGCATAACACCTTAGTCCGCACACTTTGCATCAAAGTTAATGACTCTATCTGACAGAAGTCATTTTGTACAATCGACATCATCAGTAGTCTTAGTGGGGTTGCAAACGGATATATGGATAATCTACTCCATATATGATTTTCTTATTCGCCTTGTCAAAGCAGATATCCGTATACTTATAAGGTAATAGTAAAATTATCTGGGGTATCTAAATTTACCGAACATGTCCGAATGCACATTTTCAAATACATCAAATACTTTAGATATTTTGGTTAAAAAAGTCAACCTCATGTACTCTTATATATTTTTTGATACTTCTACATCAAAGAATTTTAATGTTAAAGAACTGATCTTTCTCTTAATATTTTTAGTCCTATTCATCAACATCCGACTGATATCCATATTCGTATCCATCTTTGACTAACATGGTTATTGATTTAAAATGTGTGTATCCAATCCGTTTGCATTAATATGGTTATTGAGTTAAAATATTTGTATCCGATCCGTTTGCACCCTTAAGTCTTAGGATCCGTTGGTCATGAAATTAAAAGTCATGGAGTTGCAAATCTAATTCATGCTATTTGGTAGCTTAGATTCAAGATTATTTTATTCATTGATTTCCAATATTGGGTTTGGTTGGGTATGTTTGGTATCTCCACTGTAGCTATGGATATAAAGCAAATGCAACATCTTTGAGAAATCATAGAATTGGAATTCACATATTCTGTGAGTGAACTCCAATTCAATACAGAGTCTTTCTTTCCAGTTACAACTGTAATTAGAATTCCATAATGCAATAACCCAATCGGTGCTTTGCCCCCCAGATATATAAAATACTAAATATAGAGTAGTGCTGAACCCATTTTGATGGGAAAAGACAGTGATTGTGATAATAAAATGATGGTGCTGTTATTTTTAGAGGTTGGTTCATTTGCAAAACAGATATTAGATAGACTTCTAGAAGTCTAATTGAATTGGGATTTGAAACATGTCCGATAATCAAAGAGATTGCCAATTTGGGATTATTGGAGATAACCAAGTTGCAAAAGTTGCTTAGTATGCTAAGGTAACCTAAGCTTCTTCATTTTTGAATAAAAATCTAGATAAAGGGCTATTATACTTCATGAATTAGATTTGTTAGCCGACCAGAGAGATATGAGACAAGGCTGTCACAAAAAGCCTGCTAAAGCCCCATTATAGCCCTTCTCTGGATATGATTCAAGAGTGCTTGAACCTGCTCCAAGATGTTTCACACTTAATACATTGTCTTCTTATATTGATGTTTATCATTGTCTTCAAGACTTTAGTTGTTAATCTCCAAATTGCTTTATTATTTAGGCAACTTCTTAAACTCTTTTTTCCTCCTTTCTATTAATTATTTCTTTCATTTCTAAAGAATGACCCGCTATTTTTGCTGTCAAACTGTGCTAAAGCCTCTAAAGTCTAAGCTCTCCCTAGTCACTTCTCTCCTGTTTCTACTTTCCAAAGCATGGAAAGCTTTATTGTTGTGTCATTGCTGTAGATTTTGCAATTGGCAGTTGCTTTTTTTATTCCGACAAACTCCAATCTTTTCCTCTTTCTTATCTCTTTTTCTTGGGAAAGTGTGATGCACATAAAATAAACACCAACCGAAATGAAGATGCGGTTCAATACTCCACTCCATATACTGTTTCCACCTATTAACTGGAGATTCTTTGGTCTTTGACTCCAAACATCATTTAAATTAGGAAACCCATTTAGAAGCTTAAATGGTTAAACCATATTTTTGTAGAACGTCTTAAGTGCCAATAGCAAACTTACCAAGCATATCTACTTTTCATTTATGATAGAGGAAGTTCCTTAGATTCCAAAGCAGTCTACAGATTTAAAATAAGACAACTGAGTCAATCTAGTTAAACCTGTCACTGATTCAAGTTACTTTGTTAATACTGCATGGTTAATAGATAGGCTTATGCTATTTTTCTTGGAGAAAAGGTCTTAGCAACAATATCATCTAAATTCAAGAGACTCTTTGATGGGGGACGAACTCTAAGAAATCTCAACCTAGGGTTTATCTCTCAAGCTAGGGTTTGGGAATCTCTCTCTTAGGCATCTCACCCGAAGCACACATGCTACTCAAAATGCTCAAACGGCAATTTTCATAATCAATCATTAGCTAGCGAAAACAATAGCAGTCTTGGCCTTATATAGGCCTACATCACAGGGAGTTTTCCTCCCAGAACCAATGTGAGACTAAAAGAAAACTAAAAATAGACTAAAATAAATCAACTACTAAACCAACTAAATAAATCAAGTAAATCCACTTGATGTCCCCATCACTCCTCTAATAAGATTCTGGAGGTAGGCTGAATATGGATACATTCAATTATGTAAAAGAAAAGGTTCCATAAAGTAACCCACTAGTTCAGCTTTTCTGTTAGGGTGTGTTTGGTTGCAAGGAACTGGGCGGAAGTAAGGAAATGGGAAGTATAATTGCTCACTTCCCTATCTATCCAAACACCAGAAAAGGAAAATAAGAAAACCCATTTTCCTTTTCTCTTTTCTCTTTTCTCTTTTCTCTTTTACACAACCATTTCCTCACTTTCAGAGTATTACAGTTAATTTTGTGGTCATGTAAATCTCATTTGTAATAAGTTGTAGCACAAAACAGTTAATTTTTTGATCATGTAAATCTCATTTGCATTCTAATTACAGTCCATTTTTTATTTTTCTTAATTAATTTTTATTTTAATATTATTTTGCGGTCAACTTTGTGGTCAACTTTTCCACTTCCACATTACCATCCAAACACCGGAAAAGACATAATATTTTTCAAACCACAGTTCCCAACAACATCCAAACACCGGAAAGCTTATTAACCAATTCCCAAGTTCCAAAGGGAACTATTACCACTTCCTCACTTCTTCACTTCCTCACTTCCTCCCTTAACCAAATAGGCCCTTAGTATACATCTGTAGTTACCAAGTAGTGATGCATACAATCCATATCCACCAAGAAACTTTTACACCCTACGTTCTTCTCCTTGGTCAAACCTCAAAAATGCACCAAGGAACTCATCTATTTCTTGATCACACACTGGCAATGAATTGTCACCTGTACCCTCGAAATGTTATCTCGGTCTAGTTTTATGGCACTAACTAGTCATATTTGCAATTTAGAAATAATTTAAACCACTGCAGAACATGCTTTGACAAGAAAGTAAGTTTCAAAAAAATGACTAGACACTGAGAGGTATACTGAGGAATTCATCTATGTCTTCACCCCACACTGGAAAAAAAAATCAATCAATTGTACCCTGTACATCGTTACCTAGATAGTACTAGCTAGTCAAATTATTTGTAATTTAGAAAATAGTTTAAGCCACTGCAGAACACGTTGTGACAAGAATTTAAGTTTCAGAAGAGAAAAAACTCAAGTTCTTGCTAGAATCTAGTAAACTTATGGTATAATTTAAGTCTATAGGTAGCCAAAACTTCTAAACATTACTTAGACCCTAGCAGTTTCACAAAGAGAGCATGCTCAATGTGTATCAGATACATGATTGGATTTCCCAAAAGATTAAAGTCAACTAAAATATTATCTTGCTATTAGAAAATTTTGAAGTTTCCCATACTTTTGCAATAGTGTCACAGTAATGCATGCGCCCATGTGAATTTAGCTCTGCTAGATGACTGCTTCAAAGTTTGGATTATCCATCTGTCCTCCATCTACAGATAGGCAAACAAGGGTTTGAGCCAGAGATAAATAGATCTGCGCACCCGACTTTTGCCAGTGGACATGATCAAGGGCTATTTGAGTGACTAGAGATAGTTCATCGAAAGAAAGAAGAAAAAAGAACTAAAACATAGTTATATGTACACTTGATTATGTTTCCAAGCCTAGATCAAGTTCAACTTTGGCTAAATTCTAGATTAAACCAGGCACAATATCAAATTGTTAATCATGAATGGTTCTTAACTACTCTACCTATAATTTGCTTACTATATATCTCACTGTTAGATGTTAATTATCATGGTTTTTGTTCATTAAGGCAAATGAAGTGTGACTAATCCAACAATTAAAGTGATGTAAGATAATTAACTAGATAAATACCGCTATGTGTGATGTATCATGTGCTTTCAAGCTGGTCATGTTCAAGCTAGGTTCAACTGGAAAATGTAGGATTGACTCCGCGAAATATTCAATAAGACCTTGCTTCAGAATTGCCTTCCCCTTTGGTACGTCTAGAATGCTCAATCTGGAACCTAGAGGGTTAGAAATTCAAGCAAAATTTAGCATCTTTTTATTTTTCTGCTATATTGTATTACAGAAAACAGTGGTCTCTCAATATTTCTTTTTCTACATTCCCTCCATAAACTTTCATGCTTGAAAAGCGCCCCCGCCCCAATGCCCACTGCCCCCCAAAAAAAGGAAATAAACCCCAAAACAGGAAAAAAGAGAAGATGGAAATGAATAGGTTTGCCTTATATTGTGATGTGGATGTGAATATAGATCCTTATAGCAAGCCCAAAATCCTACTTTGTTGCCTAGATTCTTCTGTTATGGGGGAAATTGGATTGTTGTTTGTTAGTTGCTGTGTGAATCACATAGCAAGCTCCTACTAGTTCTTAGCCATGTTTCATATACTTGCTCACTTGTAAGAAAAGGTTTAGATAATAAGACGTAATTTCTCTCGCATTGAGTGATGCCTCTGTGTAATCATGGTTCAAATAAACACAATCATCATACTCAAAGTTATTAAAGTGGTGTTGAAGATCAAACATAATAGAGAGAATCTCAAACAACCAGCAATCTGCTAGGCTAGCATGGGGAACAATAAAAATTTGAACAAAAAATTTCAAGAATAACAAGCAAAGGACACGTACCCGCAAAGGAGTTGACAAAGATAGTGCATCATCTTTATTGAGTTCCTTGGCAAAAATAATTGATAGTTCATTAGCCACCCATATAATCCATAGGCTATGGGCTTTGATGCATAGTTCTTGCAAGGTTTTGTTGAGCTCCTCAAGTTTCGGGTTCTTGCTGTCATCCACCGTAAACAAAGCAGCAGCAGCTGAAATTGTTTGCCTTCTAGGGCTATCAAGGAATTGCCTTCGAGGACTCCTGGGACTATCAAATGTGTGTCTTCTAGGGCTAAAAGCAATTGGAGAATCAAAGGTTCCCTTTTGCTTTGACAATGGAGATGCTAGGTTACTAAATGCCACCGTGCTTGTTTCTTTCACCCATTCCTTGGTGAACCAAGTATTAATGGGATTTGACTTGAATGGTTTCTCAAAGCAAATAAGAGACGTCCAATGAAGAGTGATCTTCCAACAAGCACAGCAGGTGGTTGAGAATCTTTGTCCACCATACAGTGTTTTAAAGAAGCAGAGAGCCGTCCCAAGTCATCCTCAAGTTCTCTCAGTATGACTGCTATTGTCCTAAAACAGTTATCCTGAAGAAAGGGTGCAAGTTCCTTCAGTCTCAAAGTAGAATTATGACATTCTACAAAGCATAAAAGATCTTCCAGTATTCCCCCACACTTAGTATCCACTGCATCTCTAATTCGGCTGACTTCAGGACCAAAATATGCATTCAAGCAGTTCTTAAAGTCATTCTTATCAGCAGTTGGCTTGAAACTATACCCGAGTGCTGTTTTCTTATGATTCGGCTCTGAAAACCAAACCCCACCACCCGTAGAATGCTTCTTCAAGTATGATTGGAAATCATTTTCATCATCTGCATGTGCCACAATTGCTTCAATGGAATCCTTCACATTGATATCTTTCTTCAAGTCACTGAACCCATAATGTACAATCTCTTTCATCCTCCTCACAAATGCATCTTCCAATCTCCCTTCCAAAATATCTTTCCCTTCTTTTAGAATAAGCCCACGAATTTGGTTCCAAGGTGATTCAATATCAGAACCAAATACGCTCCTTAGCCACTGCTCCAAGCTCCCCTCAAGTCCTTCCCTTCCGTCCAAGGTCTCTCGGACCAGCTTCTCGGCAGATGCCAACTCATCTCCACTCCCAATTGAATCCATCAGCCTCTTCCCATTTGCCAATTCTCCAAGATCTCATCACAACAGCTCCTCAGCCAAGACGAACAACTCTCTGCAACAAACTCTGGCTCGAGCAAAACCATCACAGACTCCAATTTCTCCCTATGTGACTTCCAAAGCCTTACCTCCTCCTCTGGATTCGGAATTCCCCCAAATAACTGAGTCCCCGGAGGAGACCCAAGCACCAATTTGTAAAACAGCGGCATTTCATTCAATGCCAAAAGAAATAGTTCACCTACTTGCCCTAAACTAGCTCTAATTATCCTCACAACCTCGCACAAAACAGAAGAAGATGATGATGAATCGGGATCCGTGACCAAACCTGCTAATTTCTGCGAGATCCAAGACCTTCTTGATTCCAGAAAGAACCCTAAAACCTGCTCAGGGTTCAGATCATCAATGGTAGCAGCAGCTGACAAGGCATCCGCATACGCTCCAACAGTAAGATCTCGATCCATAAACCTCTCCCTACTCTTCTGCGAGATCTGAGCTTTAAAGCTCTCCACTATCTGCCACTGGTGCTTCAACAAGGGAAACTTGGATAAGACGTCCAGATCCGGTCCTCCGCCGCCAACTCCACCGGCGATGACCAGACCGTGTACCTCCTTAGCTCTCAAGTACCTCCAAGAGGCTTCCAGAAGCATCGATTCGTCCAGACACCCCCAAATCTTCTCCGGAGTGTCGACGAGGTACTTGACTCGGCAGGCGATGCCGTAGATCTTGGCCCTCGCGGGGTTGGGCGAGAGGTTACTCGAGGCAAAGCTAGGGTTTTCAGAAGGAGAGAGGGCGTCGATGGCGGATTCAATGGCGGAGAGGTTGGTGTCGATGGACTGGCAGGAGGATTTCATGGAGATGATGGAGTCGGCAGATTCGATGAGATCGCGGTAGCTCTTCCCGACGAGCTGGCGGAGCTCCTCCTTCTTCTCCTCGATCTCCTTCTTGGTCTGGGCCTCGACGGAGCGGATCTCGGCGATGGGCTTGGTCCTGAAGAGGGACTCGGCGTCGCGGTTGGTGGCGATGGCGGCGGGGATCTCCGCCGGCGGGCGGGTGGGGGTCCTCATGGCGGCGAGGGGATTTGGGGACTGGAAACCCCCAATTTGGGATGACGAGACCGACAGGTCTCGGCAATGGCGGATCTGGAAGTTTGAGACGTAGAAGGGACAGGGGGGGAGAGAGAGAAGAGGCCGGGGGGAAGGGGTGGAGAAAGAGAAAGTTAGGAGGAGTGACGATGGCACGTTAAATGAGCGGGAAGTCGGGGCGAGCCCGGAGTCATGGTTCCCCCATTCAGCACTTGGGGCTGGCAGTTTTGCTGGAGCGGATATTTCCACTCAATAGGCGTGTCAATGGGTCGGGTTCGGGACGGTACAGGTGGTATCATATCCGGACCCGTTACCCAAGAGAGTACCATACCCGTCCCGTTTACCCGCGGGTTCAGAAGGTGGGTTTCCATACCCGGACCAGCTGTACTCGCGGGTCCAGACCCGTTTACCCGGACCCATAACAAAAAAAATATATAAACAAATACAGTAACAAAAACACATGAAGAGAGGGGAAAAATTTTGTAAAGAGAAAGAAAGCATGTTTTAATATCAATAAAAGATGAAATGCAACCAAGTGCAAGAGGTGGAGGGAAAATTTTCGATGAAAGACTCTAATAAAGAAAAAAATTTTAAAGCAAGGCCCCCAAATTTATTTAAGAAAACACAACAATAAAATCACCTACTAATCAACCAACAGTCTTCAATATTTAAAGCACAAAGGGATCATTTAAGAGTCTTGAGAGGGTTTTAATTCTATTAGTATTATTTATATTTATGTTTTGAAATGGGTAAATCGGTAATCAGGTCTGGTTCAAGTAAAATCAAACCCATCCCATTTAATACTCGGGTATACGGGTATACGGGTAAACGGGTATGGGTCCAGAGCAACCCTTTCCATACCCGCTTAATCGGGTCGGGTCCGGGTCTGGACCCGACCCATTGACAGGCCTACCACTCAAGAACTGATGAAGGGGCCCAGGCATTTAGGCACAAACAAAAATTTAAAATAATTTAATAAATAAATTGGTGTATCCTTCCGAATAAAGATTAAAATAACTTTAATTAACATAAAATAACAAAAATTGCTTTTTAAATTGATTAATGCATATACCAATTAATTATTGCATACCCATTAATTAATACGTACACTCAACAATCTTTTTTTCCTCCAAATTTTAAAAAAATTTCAGATCATCCAAAACCTTAAAATTCAAATACATGGATAAGCAATTAACTACTTGGGAGAATTATAACAATTAAAAGGTAATTTTTTGGGTTTAAATTTTCTTCTTTTTAGTTTACTTCGCTTTTGTATTGGATTCTGGCCGAACAGTGGGGACAGGGGGGTGGGCGGGTGGGGGGGAGGGCATGCGGGCGGGAGATCGGGGGAGAGGAGGTCGGAGGACAGGGGGAGGGGTTCGTCGGAGGGGTTCGCCGGCGGGGGGGAGGCTGAGGGGGGAGGGGGTTCGCCAGGGAGGGGGAGGTCGGGAGGAGGTGGTCCGACGAGGGGGAGGCCGGGGGGCGCGAGCATAGGAGAGAGGAGGAGGAGGAGAAGCGGGTCTTTTGTCCATTTTTTTTATTTTTGGGGGCGTCTTTATCAAAATTGGGGTGCTTTAATCCTAGGGTGCCTTTATCAGTTTTTGGGTGGAAATATCCGCTTCCCCGTTTTGCCAATCTGAAGAAGAATGAAAGTGAGTAAATTTAACAGGTGATTTTATTTTTTTATTTCTGGATAAATTTCCAAAGAAAAATAAGAATCTTTATCCCGTTTTAAATTTGTCAATTTTCAAAAAATAGCTCCAAATGCACTTGTAGCGTGATAAATGGGTCGGACTGAATCGAGCCTAGGGTAGAGGGCCTGGGCCCCAACCCAAGCCTTATGTCGTTATCTAATAATAGACCCTGGCTCCGCCCTAGACCTAGGGTATTGGGGTTGGACCCGGCCTGAGGGTATTCAGAATTTTAAAGAAACAGGTAAATTATAGTGAATTGCAGTTTGTCCCTGTACTATTAAAAGTTTTGCAGTTTATCCTCTAAACTATGAGCACTACCACTTTTCTTCTGTATAGTTTTTAATTCTAGCTCTTCATTATGTTTTGCTGTTAAATTTTCAACACGAGCTTTACACGTGACGATTAAAATTTCTAAATCCCAAATTGTCCTCATCTTCTTCCTCCTTAATCTACTTTCGAACCATAATCCTCTTTCCTCACATTTTCTATTTTGTCATTGCTTGGGCCTCTGCTCCCACCTTCGTCTCTCCCTCTGACTCCCCCCCTCCTGTTTGCCCCCTCCCCCCTCTTTGGTTTTTCCCTAATTCAGATAATTCAAATGGCTATAGAAAAGTGAAAAGGACTTTTAGGCTATTTGAAATTTTTAATATTCTGTGATGAAAGTTTTAACTTTAACGTGGAAGAAAGAAGGTACAAAAAAGAAAATTAAGTAATTACTTTTCCTTTTTTGAACAATATAAATGAGAAATTTGACTTAGATTTTATTTAAGTGAACTTTATTGCAATTTTAAGATAGTTACAATGAAGCAAGAAGAAGGGTTGCATTTCTTTTCTCCTGCTAATCTTTTGTTTCTCATGGAAGCATCACCTTTTCCTCTCTACACTCTATAAATAATCAATTACTAAAATATTGAGAAGGCTGATCAGACCTGGCTCATTGATAACGAGGAGCGGTTATTTCTACCCAAAAAGTGCTGAAGGCACCCCATGGCACCCCAAAATCTTACTAAGACACCCCCAATCTTCCCATATTACCCCTATTAATATTTACAGTCATCTCTTCCCCTCTTTCTCAGCCGAACGGATCTCTCTCCCTCTTCCTCTTCTACTCGCTGCCACCGCCTCGACAAACCCCATCTTCTTCCTCTTCGACTCGCCGCCACCCGCCGTCGACAAGCCACCGTCGTTGACAAGCCACCTTTTCCTGAGGTTTTTTTTCACAAATTGATGAAACGTGGTTTGCTTTGTTCGATTTAACTAGTTCTATTCACTTCTAGGGTTTTTTTAATATCGTATTTGTTGGTAAAACGCATAAAATTTGAAGTTTTTTGAGTAATTTATCAAAAAAAATCAAAATTTTCCAGTAGGTTCGCTGTAAATTTCGCAAGTGCTCGGTCGAAGATGACTGAACATTGTAACATATGTTCGGCGGTCGATGACTAAACAGATGTTGCATTGTTCAGTCGTCTTCGATCGCCGAACTGCTCGGTCTACGTCGACCGAACAGATGTATAGTATAACACTTGTTCTACTGTTCGGTCGTCTTCGATCGAACTATGGAACAATGTTCAGTCAGATTCGACCGAACATATTTAGACTGCTTAACCGGACAGAGCCAAAACAAGCTTCATATGTTCGGTCGTGTCCGCCCGAATAGTAAAGAAATTTTACTCCATGTTAAAGAAGTTGTTCCACTTTTATGTCTGACTTTTTCCTCCATCACAGGCATGGATACTGCAGGCCCTTCTAGAGTCCGTCTTACGACTTCGGAAAGATGTCGTAAACGAGGCGAGTTCTCCTCTACCATCATTCTTGAAATAGAGGACGAACCATAAATAGAGGAGGGTGAGATGAGGAGTCGGAAGAATTAACCGCGCCATTTTCGGGTGGTCTTACCGACATTACATTGTTGCGCAGTTTTAAAACTCATATAGTGGCACACATTTGGACTGGTGATGTAAGACTTAGTTTGAAGCTTTTTAATTGAATGTCTTGATGAATTCCAATTGATGTTATTGTGCTAACTAATTTTTCAGGAGAGAGAACCACTCACATGCATATCTTACACAGCCAAATTGAGTGATTGGGAATGGGATGATAACACACCCAATCAACATTTTGTTACGTATATTCAACATTCCGGACTGCTAGGGTTGACAAGCATTTCCTACAGGAGGGAAAATATGGTTGTTATCTCTGCATTCATGGAACGGTGGCAACCGGAGATGAATACATTTCACATGTCGTTCGGTGAAATGATCATCACATTGGACGATGTTCCCACACTTTGTGGGTACATCTGTGATGGGTCGTTCTGTGAAGCTGCCCCAGAGAATAATATATGCTAGAGGAATGCTTGTTAGTTTACTTGGAGTGTCACCCCAAGAAGCAGATGATGAGTTAGCATGGTCTGGGGTACCTCAGTTCGATTGGAATAGCTCCGATCCAAGTTCTCCAATGTCATGGATTCTGTATTTGATAGACGTATTCAGTGCGCTACCAAAGCTTATCTCTTGTATTTGGTTAGCTGCACTCTCTTCAGTGACAAGAGAAGAATGAGAGTTTCCATCGACTACTTAAAACTATTTGAGGACCTCGACCAGGTGTCATCCTATATCTGGAGAGCCGCTGCATTAGCATACTTATACATACAACTAGGGTATACTTCAAGAGTTGGAATTAGACAGATTGCTGGATATCTGTCACTTTTTGAGGTATTATTAAACATTTCATGCTTTTGATGGACTGATTATTTATATGAATCTAATATGATTTGATCAACATGCATAGATCTATGAGCGATTTTCCAGCTTATGTCCCCCCTCATAACATGAGCTCTACATATGCTCTTCCGCGAGCGTGCATGTGTGTATGGCGTGGATCGACGAGCAGCTCATTGGAAAACCTGCAAGTAACACGCAAGTCACTTGATTGCTTGCGGGCGCATGATGTAAGTTATTGTCATACGTACTTGTAATGTTTTTTTGAATGTGAATTTTTAATAACGATGCTTGTTTTCATTTGTATGTGGTATGAAATTCATACCAAGAATCCAGAGATTATCATCCACTGCAACCGATTTGTTTTTTCAGTCGTTGTCTAAAGTGCATCGATGTACTCGAATCCTACCATCCAGAAAGGATGCTTAGACAGTTTGGCAGGGTCCAGATTATCCCACCCTCACCACTTAGTCCGGAGAAGGTTAGGAGAGGCTCGACTGCAAATAAATATCATAGATCCTACATATGAAGCAACAGTTATTGGGACAGGTGGCAGTCCCACACACTACCGCGAGCGAAAAGGAGCGTAGAAATGAGGTACCAATGGGACATTGTAGACGGATATATGGACTGGTTTCGATAGATATCTCATCCTATCATACAAAATCTGTCTAATAAGTCTTTGGCTCCTGACCATGCACGTGGTAAGGACGTCGATGCCTTTGTGCTTGCACAGGTAAAATACATTGTTTCTGACAAATATATAAAGCAACTTGTTTTAACCCTATATAGTAGCTTATTATTAACCTATGCTATATTTTTACTATAGCGAATAGCTCGTGCCAAAGAGATTTCCGCACATGTACTACAACTGGGGCCGACTGGACCACACATTGCGCTGACCCTATACAAGACGTTTCGTCAAATAGTTGATGCACTTTAAGGTGGTGAAACTGGTACGACCGAGACATCTACAACTGTAACGCCCCGTTCCCGCTGGTACGGAGACATTACTGCGACGCATATACGTTGATTGAAAATACCGTCACATATATACGCTAGACATCAGTACATGCAAGAATCAGAGTATGAAAGTACGTGATGCATTATACATTCTAATATATGAGTACAATTATAAAGTTATCACAGGGTATGATACAATATTACAAGAATATTACATCAACGATAGGCGCAAATGCGAGAATACAAAGAGATACAATTATGAATAGTACAGACAAGCGCTCACGAGTTACAAAAGGAAAACTCGAGAGACGAGCAGGGGGCCTGAAAGAAAAGGACTCTGCGCGGTCTGCCGATGATCCACTGATCGGTAAAAAGCAAGCACAAAAATAAGGAAAGGAGTGATGGTCGATGTTACTGCTTTTGCGATTCTTCCATAATAGCAAAATGACTCTACAGGTCGTATCCACAAGGAGGCAGAGCGATGGAAGCTTTGATGTGCCTTCTTTGTTCAAAGTAAAGAGAAAGTTTTTTGTTTCAAATAAAGAATTAAAAAGAAAACAAGTATTGTTTCAAAAATTTCTTGGATTTGGTTGATGTTTGTAAAGATGAGTTTTCTTAAAGGTAAAAACGCATGACTAACTTTCTACTAAGTGCTCCCACTAATCTCTAACTTCTCAAAGTTGCAGCCTCACAATGAATCATAGGCAAGCATAACTCTTATGCATAGGAACTATTCACGTTGGAGATCAATGAAAGTTCTTCTTTTAACTTAGCTTTACACGGTAGAAACTTGAACATTCCCTTATCAAGACCAGTTGAAGGCGAGAATAAGGGAAGAAACAAGTGCACTGATGGTATCGGCAAAAATTAATTGGAATATCTCTAACTTACGAAAACAAGTAAAGTTTACAATCTATAAATCATCAAAAATTGTTAAACATGAAATATAAGAAAGGGAATACTTGTAAGTAAATTAGAGTTAGAACTCTCGTCTTAAGATGTCATAGTTCTCAATTGCACAAGGCTTATTTGACACTATTAGCTCATTTGGGTCATCAATCAAGTTGTTAGTAAATAGTGGGTTAGTAGTTAGTTAGCCATGCAATGAAAGAGTTAGTTAGACATGAGTAAGAAAAGAAATAACAAAAGAGAGAAGATAAAGAGAAGGAGTATAAAACTAAAACAAGAAAGTAAAACCAAATGAAAACACCAAATAATGGAAAGAAGAAAGAGAAGTGTTACTTGTATAAACTTGTCACCTTCAAATACAACTTGTACACACTCTCTCCCTTTCATTCTAATGGCTAAAATAAACTAGAAGAAAACACAAACAATTACAACTCTAAAAACAAACTAAAGATCCTAAACTCTCTGGATATCTCTCTGAAGAACCCCAAGGGGGGCATTTATAGGCACTAGGAGAAAGGGGCCAGGGGGCAACCCCTGGCCCAAAGCACTGGCGCGGCCGCGCCAGTACGGCCGCGAAAACGCGGCCAGAGCCACGTTTTTGTGGATGTACCAGAGCGGCGCGCGCAGCGCCGCCTGCTGTGCGCTGTCGCGTCGGTCCCCTGTCTGTTGTACCTTCTGGATTTCTGATTTGAGCCCCCTGGCCTGACAAAATCACCTCCTAAGGTCAATGGCTACTTTGTAAACCTTTAATCACCCATTAAATAGTGATTAGGATCGCACAAGCAAACCATTATTAGCAATATTTTATATAAAATAAATGTGCATATGTGTTATGCAATATTAGAGGCTAATCACATCCCACACTTATCTTTTAGCTCATCCCAAGCAAAACAAAAATAAGAGAATTATTATACCACTTTCGCAGGTGACGCAATTGCACTGAGCATGTGCAACAAGCCTTTAAACCTCTAGGTTTTCCCTAGAGGAGGAGTGTTGTCTCCTGGGGTTTTCAGCAGATTGCGCTGACAAGATCCAATAAATGAGAAAGTGTTATTTGTAAGCAAATCTTTTTCAAGAAAAAGAACTTTTAATTATCCAAGTAAAAATGACCGAATGATTATAACAATTAGGTCTAACCCTCATAAGTCCTCCTATACGTTAGCTTTCATAAAAGAAGAAATCATGATTTTTCTTTGAATTTAAAAAGGATCTTGTACTTCTAACTCATTCTACTATTTTGCTTTAATAGATATGCATCATGTGTAAGTGTGATGTGCTTGTGATTTCTCAACTCAACTTGAAATATCATTTAATTTTATTAATGATAATATATATATTTATTCTTGATTTTTTTTAGTCTACTTTACTCGTGTAACACAGATTAAACCGATGACTCCCAAACCAGATGACTTTAGGGCACCAGGTGAAAAAATACCCCTCAGGTCAAATATGCAAGTATAGTAGGCCACGAACTCAAGATTTATTTATTTTTCTTTAGGCATGAATAATCATGCTTCTTGAGGTACAATTACCCAGCTTAATTTTTTTGTTTTTTTTTTTTTGGTTTTTTTTATGTCATTCAAAGTTGTGTCTCTAAATCCCAAGCATGTCTGTAGTTTATGCATATTCTACTAAAACTAAATAAAAGATATGAGTTATTTATCTTATCCCTCCCACCTCTCAGTCAAACCAATATTTTTTTTATTTAGGCTAAAATAAAGATTTCTTACTAAGATTCCCTTAATTCTAACAACCTTTTGGTATTTTTATATAAAAGTATAAAAATTCTTTTTTCCGTTCTGGAGATTTTTTTGGAAAGAAGTAAAAAGAAAAGAAAGAATGTTAGCACCCCCACACCTATCTAATGCATTGTCCTCAATGAATGTCATGTAAATGCAAATACAATAAATAGGGGAAGAAATGATATCACCGTCTTCGCTGACTCGGCCGAAGTGCGAACGCCTAGGCGTTTTCTCAATATCCTCCAGGGGGTTCCAATTTTAGCCCTATGATAAAAAGGGAATTCACAAGTATACAAGGGGTGGCTATATCATATAAACAATTATAAAGAACCCCTAATCTTTATTTTATTTAAACTTCTATTTTTATATGTATTTTTATGGTGTGTGGATAGCTATGGTCATGTGTACGACGGAGCAAAAAGACTCAGTACAAATTCAGCTTGTGACTCAGGCTCAGTGGTCAAGAATGGCTTCAGTCTTTACCCATTCACCTTGAATTCCTTATTACTCTTTGGGTCGAAAATTATCACAACACCGTGTGGAAAGACGGTGCACACAATGAATGGTCCAGATCAATGAGTTTTTAGCTTCCCTGCGAAAATGTGAAGCCTCGAGTTGTATAGCAGAACCTTTTCTCCTGGGGCAAAGTTTTTCCGGTTGATGATTTGGTCATGAAAATTTTAGTTCTGCTTTTTTGTGGTCCATGCGTTCTCATAAGCCTCATTCCATATCTCCTCCAACTCTGAGATCTGCAATCTTCTTAGTTCACCGTCTTTAATCAAATCGAAATTGAGTTGCTTAATAGCCCATAGGGCTCAGTATTCTAACTCGACTGGCAGATGACAGACTTTTTCAAATATGATTCTATAAGGAGATATCCCCAGGACCTTTTTAAAAGCAGTTCGGTAAGCCTATAACGCTTCATTTAGCTTGACCGACCATTCTTTTCAGTTTTGTTCAACTGTCTTTTCTAAGATGAGCTTGATTTGTTTATTAGTCACTTCGACTTGCCCATTTGTTTGGGGATGATACGGAGTGGATAACTTATGATTGATGGAGTATTTCCGCATCAGAGCTTAAAAACTCTATTGCAGAAATGCGACCCATTATCACTAATTATAGCTCGGGGGGTGCCAAAACGGGAGAAGATGTTTTCCTTGAGAAATTTGACAACCACTTTGTTGTCATTGGTCTTAGTAGGCACGGCTTCTACCCATTTCGAGACGTAATCCACTGCAACTAAGATGAACTGGTTGCCAAAGGAATTTGGGAATGGTCCCATGAAGTCAATCCCCCAAACATCAAAAATTTCAACTGCAAAATAAGAGGCATCACACATGATTTCAAATGGTTGTGCCCAATCTGGAGCAGAAATAATTGACGCAAATAGAAGGTCTTGCTTAAGCTTCTCCCATGATTTGAAACATACTTCGTTAAAATCAAAGGGCACGTCCTTTGCGAGCAGGTTGGTTAAGGGCCTAGCGATTTTGCTAAAGTCCTTAATAAACTGTCGGTACAACCTAGCATGCCCTAGAAAGGATCTGATATCCTTGATGCTTTTGGGTGGTGGAAGCTTGGCAATTACTTCTATTTTTGCCTTGTCCACTTCGATTCCTCTCCTAGAGATCTCATGGCCTAAGACAATCCCCTGTCTCACTATTCTCCCAGTTTAGAATTAGATTCTTTTCCTTGCATCTTTGCAGAACTAACTCTAGACAATGAAGACACTGATTAAATGAATCTCCATAGATGGAGAAGTCATCGATAAAAATCTCTAGAAAATATTCCACCATATCGGAGAACAGACTGAGCATGCACTGTTGAATGTCGCGGGAGCGTTGCACAATCCAAAGGGCATGCTCGGTAGGCGAAAATTCTGAATGAGCAGGTGAACATAGTCTTCTCCTGGTCTTCTACAGCAATGGGGATCTGATTATATCCTGAGTACCCATCCAAGAAACAATAGTACTCATGTCCCGTCAAGCGTTCAAGCATTTGGTCGATGAAGGGTAGCGAAAAGTGGCCTTTACGAGTGGCTGCATTCAACTTTCTATAGTCAATACAAACACGAACCGTGGTAGGCGGTCTTATTTGTACCAACTCCTTGTGCTCATTCTCTATCACCGTAAAACCATCTTTCTTGGGGACCGCATGAACCGGGCTAACCCATTAGTTATCAGAAATGGGATAAATGATCCCATTGTCTAACAGTTTCAAAATTTCCGTTTTTACAGCCTATTGAATGAGTAGGTTAAGCCAACGCTGTAGGTTCCTCTTGGGAATCACTTCATCATTTAAATGAATTCTATGTTGAATAATTGCTAGACTTATCCCCTTGATATCTTTCATTGTCCATCCAATGGGTTCCCTATTGTTTTCCATTGATTTTGCAAAGGGGAAAACTTACAAAAAAGTATCGAGGAGCTAAATTACAAGTAATTCTTTGCAGTAAGAAGATTACAGGTAGATCTCCTCTGAGATTTCTGGGAAAGTGTCCCGGTAGGAATCTGATCAGCGTGATCACTTTATCTCTTTGACGATGCGAGCGATCAGACAATCAGACTGCCGCCTGATGGGATTTCCTTCTCGCCTAGTTTGGGGAATCGGAGAACAGAAGGTCGGTAGAGCCCTCTTGTTACTTCTCGAACTGCCTCCGCTTGGGAATTTCTTCTCGCCTGGTTCTGAAAATTCCTTGAGAGGGAGGAAGATCTTAGGGTATTAGCACCCTGATTAGAGAAGTAATTCTCTGAATTCTTGGAAGCAAGAGAGTAGATCCCTGTCCTCAGCCGTCTCTCCTCTTTTTTTTTCAGCCTCCCCTCTTTTTAGCTCTCGCCCCTGGTAGGCTATTTATAAGGAGGAGTAGGGTATAATCGCCCTAAAAATCTGGAAACAGATTGAGTAAATCTGTTTTTCATCTGGAAAGTAGCCTCATCGCGAGGATAGAGACAGCTTTTACGAAGGTAGGAATAGCAAGTAGTGTTGATCTCTTGATCCACTCTGCTAAATGAGGGATGCACCCTTGATTTTTTCCAAATAACTGAAAGATTTCTCCTGATCTTCTCACTTGATTGGGAGAGTCGAAAGATCACGGCAAACAACTGTCAAATTTGATCTCAATTAAATTTGATCTCAATTAGATTTGATCTCATCTAGAGGTTTGATCGGTCAAATGTGATCATAAAAGACCAGCAGCGGAGTCGTTGCGTTGAGCTCATGGCGAAGCTGGGAGAAGCATCTGGCGAATTAAAAGAAAGCTCTTTAGCGGAGCTGGATAACTGTGTGGCGAAGCTACCAGTTACCCTTTTGCGCAGCTGCATGGGGCTTTGAGTGAAGCTAACTCTTTGCGGAGTTAACTGAGCATTTCTGTGCGAAGTTGTAAGTTAGCTCGCAGCGAGACTGTGAAGGAGCTTCCTGCGATGCTAAGCAACTTTGGTTTCTTATGCGAGACTTATCTCGTGGGCTCGTGCGAGACTAAATATTGAGCTAACTTAGTGTCTCTGGACCTGCTTGGGCCTTCTCACAAGCTTTTATTGGCTTACTGTCTGGTTCAGTAGATCAATAGAGTCTAAGTTGTTGATACGTCCCCTCTTAAATGGATGAAGAACTGGTCGTCAGCTTGTCTGCCACTTGTCTTTTGTAGATGTCAACAAGTTAGACATTGTCTAGGCCAGTTAGGAATCTTGTCTTTTTTAGAGTGTCAACAAGACCCCCTTCAAAGTTTTCGTAAGTCTGCAATGGAATGGTTCAGACTCCAGAATACTTTGAACTGCTTTGATTGATGATATGCGAAATGCGAACGTCGCCATAATGGTTGAGTTCAGCTCCGCTTTCAATCCTGCTTCCGGATTGGAATAAGTTCACCGAGGAATCGCGTAGATTCACGATTCTGGGTAGCTTCGCGTCCGGATAGCTTCGCGTTAACTCGGTGTTTGGAATGACGTTCCTTTCCCGAGGCTAACTGCTTTTCGGCTAGTTACGAGAGGGATTGCTCTCTTTTTCGAGGTTAGAATAAACTCTCTTACTTTTAACGAGAGAGATTGTTCCTTTCCTCGAGGCTAAGCATTTAAATGTTTTAACTTCGCCCGCGCTTCTAGGCTTGAAGCGGCAGCGGCGTGGTCAGGCCATGAGGCCTATAAATAGGACACTTGAAGTCCTCTTCAGAGAAACATACTTTTCTTTTTCTGAAAAGTGTGTCCATGACATCCCCTCGTTGCCCAGGAAAGGAGACTCAGATCTCTGAAATAGTGGGGGCGCCCATTCTGGTCACTAACTGGCCAATAGCTGGTGAGTCTCGGTCATCCAGAGGCTTTACTAATGGACTAGTAACTTTAGGGAGTTTATCTCCCTTAATCTTTCTTAAGGGCTTGATTTCCCTTGCTCTTTATTCTGTATTTGACTGACTCGCAGAGAAAGGTTTTAGCCCTATTTTTCAGCTTCTCGGCGAAGCTGTCATTCTCGTTTGATCAGGAAAAGACTTTTTCATGCAGAGTTCCTGTCTTGATCTATTGAATCTACCTGTTAAATCTGCCACATAAGTAAGAATTAGGACTTAGTCTCTTCGAGATTGAGCCAGTCTTGCCATATAGGTGGGGCTAAGATGCGTCCCTCTAGACCAGTCTGGCTTAGCCATATAGGCGAGGCTAGGACTTGGTCCTTTTTTAGGCTTCTTTAGCCTAACTGCCTTAGGCGGAGCTAAGACTTGGCTTATGATGAGCTAGTCCATCATCACTGTGCAAGCGAAGCTATCCTCTGCTTAACTGAAGCACCATTGGATCGGATATGAATTGCTTCGCCCAAAGAATTTGACTTAGCATTTCATCTTTGCAGTTATCTCTTTGATTTAATGCTAACCTGTTTTCAATTTGCATTGCAGTGAACTGTGTCCGCCAGTCTTTTGTCTTGATGAAAGAGACCAGAAACTTGCCTTTTGATCTTCCAGTTGAAACTTTAATCCTAAGCAGGAGGAACATACTGGAGCAGCTGATGCGTGTTCCAAGAAGAGGTTGACAGTTGCTTATCCGAGATGATCCACTTCGAGAAGGGGCTGGTAGTCGCTTATCTGAGATAATCTACTTCGGGAAGGCGGACGTCACCTGTATGGTCTCGAATCCTTCCTTTGCCAATTTTGATCAAAGAAGATCCGGCTTTCTGATGGCAACCAGTCTTTTGCCAATTTTCATCAATGAAGATCCAGCTTCTTGATGACAAAATCTGTCATTAAGCGAAGGATTACGGCCTTGTGCAGGAGGAAGACCTTCCATGTCCAGTTGGTTTGGCTTATTATCTTGGAAGTAGATAGGACAACTTATATGCCCTTAGAGAAATGATTCGGTTGTACGAAAGACCACCTTGATGTAGTGTCAATGTATCTTCCCTTTTGAATCAATAAAAATGTTTATTTTCTGCTTATCTGCTTTGTTTCCCTCCTTTTTGATTCGAGAATACCTGAAGTGGACTAACTTAGGTAAGTTTTTTCCTTAGGAGGAAATGAGAACTCTTAGCCGAGCTAAGCTTCCAGCAAAGCTGAAGACAGATTTTCAACTAAGTCAGGAGCAAGTTTCTGGCGATGCTAGCACGGAATTGTCGCGAAGATAGAGATGTACTTTTAGCAGAGCTAAGGCACGTTTCTCAGCGAAGTTACTTAAGCGTCACGCGAAGTCAACGCTAAACTCATGGCGGAGTTAGTCCTTAGCGGGGCGGAAGTAACGCTTCTCGGGAAGGCGCTTTTGGCCAATTTTTTATCGGTCTGGCTGAAGAGATGTGTGGTGCCCTCTCCCTCTAGTGACGTCATCCTTCCGACTATCTTATTGCCGGCCGTTCGTCTAGTCCACGATCGTTCCCTTGGACTTCTCCCGACAATGGTGTGCTGTATTCAGCGGGGCCTTCGTGCATTGACGGAGGCTTTCTGTAGGCCACCAGTAACAAAGAGGGGCAAAGGCACCATCTTGCCTTGCGACAGACCAAACCCCAGGATCAGTTTGCCATATACTTATTTGATGGCATGTTTCGCCCTTCACTGCCCTTCGGTTATCCAAGCCAGTGAGGAGCCTCCAGAAGGCATCCGGATAGCACTTCTCTGTCGATTCGAGGGGTGTTCATGGTTAATGACTTATGTGGACGTGGTTCGCAAGTTGCTAAGCCGTTATGACGTTTACAGTCTTTTCTGCTGCTTTCCTCATATCCGCGGTGCAGGCTATGGCGAAGAATTTAAGGATATAGGAGATGGGCAGACGTCGCTGAGCCGGAGAGTTTTTGAGTGGCTAGTTAGCATCCAGCCATCCCATCTGGTGTACAGGAGTGGGGATGCCTGCTACTTGGAACCCTACGTCCCGAGTCGGTTTTCTCATCAGTTCGGGTATGACCAACTGTACGTAGGTAACCCGAACACTAATCTGGGCTTTATGGGGAGCCTCATTGATGGTGCTCGTGCCTGGCGGTTCTACATCACTGGCTGTACTAAGACGCGGCTGTGCATGCCGCTGAGGACTCCGAATCTTTAGACAACTTTGGGTTCTGTCAGTGGTACAGAACTTTGAACTCCACACCAACCGGGTTTTCTATTAACTCTTTTGGCGTGAAGTTAATCTCTCGGCGGCTGAAGCGGAAAGTCACTGAGAGAGGTGAGGGCAAGAGGGTCGCGTGCCAGGCCTCGGGGAATTCGTCGCCACTACTGATAGTGAGGCTTCGGATGCAGAGAGTCCCCGTTTTGAGAGAAATGAAGGTACAGAGGTTCCAACTAATGCTCCTGGTGGGGGTAGGCACGACCCCCATGGAACATGTTGATGTAGAAGAAGTGGATGAAGAAGATCCCGACATCCACTTCAAGCGAAAGCGGGAAGGTGGATCTCGTAGGAAGAGGGTAGTGAAGAGGCCTCGTCGCTACACTCCCATCATTATTGCAAAGGGTGAGTCAACCGTGGCGCCTCCTCCCGCTCCATTAGTCATTAGGCTGTCGGCTCCGAGGCAGACCGTTGATAAAGTTGTTCCTGACCTGAGTAAGACCAGCCCTGTTCTTGCAGCATATACTTATATATTTTATACAACTCATTGTTTATCCTATGATTCAGGAAATGAAACGGCAAGAGACCCGAGAGCTGAGGCTGTAGGGGAACATGGAGATTACTATAATCCTCTGTTCACTTATAAAGAAGGTGACGAGGCTAGCTACTTTATCGCCTCAGAAGACTCTGGAGGTGATGCGGCCGATGTCGGTCCTTCGGGTATTGGGCCTCAAAAGGAAGTCCTATGGCCTCCAGCTCTTTAGGTTGGACCACAGAGGGTTCGGCGAGTGAAGGTGGGTCGGCCGTCCATATTGATTCTGCCAAAGATTTTCCTATGGAGCCTGAGGGGACTGATGCTGGCGTCGAAAAAGTTCGAAGAGAAGCTGCGGCCAAGGCGATTGAGGCGATATCATCTTTTGGTAGTGTTTTGATCTTTTGTGAATAATTCTCTCCTGATATTCATTATACTTTGCTTAAACAGAGTCTTCTTACAGATGTTCCACCTTTGGGTGCATCGACTTCAAGGGAGCCAACCAATCCTCCTGAGAGGATCAGGGGTGATGCGAGTACTTCGACCGCAGCGGATGCTGCTGAGTTGGATGTCTTGTATTACGGCTTGCCCTCTTATCAGCCTGAATGGTGAGTGGTCTTAAAGAGACCGAGGGGACAGTGGTTACGGAACCAACTTCACTTCCAACCACATCGGTAAGTGAAATGCCAGTGATTTCGCCAGTGCTGCCTATTTTGCCAATTGCGAAGCTGAAGGTGATTGCCAGTCCTACTTCTCCAACACTGGTTGTTGAGCCTGCTCTCCCGGAAGTCGTTATCCGCCCTACATCGATTGTGGCTAGTGTACTGGTCTCAATGAGGACTCCTCCGAGATCACCGACGATCCTACGTATTTCTCTGTTAGTACTCCTGCCATTCTCTCTACGGTTATGTCAGTGAAATTGGTGGAAGTTTTGCCTTTAGGGGCCCCTCGTTCCCCGGGGGTAGTTGAAGCCGAGTATGAATTCGTGGTGAGCTAGTCGACAGCTTTTATAAGGGCTTGAAGTGCTCCATTGCTTTGGTCTTGAAGGGCTCGACTACCTTATTTTCCGCTTTGAAGGTGGTCCTCTCTCGAAGTATTGACAGCATTCGAGACTTTGGAGGGGATGATCAGGCTGCCACGTTGGAGCTTCTGGTGGACAGGCTTGAGAGGGATGTGGACGAATGACGCCATCTCAGCCATTCAGATCTGGAGTCTTCAGTTAATGACCAGCTTGCACACCTCGCTGCTTGAATACATGAAGCACATCTTACCACTCAGGAAGCAACTAAGGCAATTTCTTCCAACCTGAAATCCTTGGAGATAAGGAAAGTAGAACTTGGGGACGCCATTAATGCTTCTAACAGCGCTCTGCTCGACGCTGAGGATAAAATTGAAAAGGTCAAGGAAATGATCAAGAAAGCTAATCTTCTTTTGTCCAAGGCTGAACCGGTGCGTCTTGAGGAGGTTGCTCGGCTAGAGCAGCTTAAGGCTCAGAATGACGAAGTCCTACAACAAGAGCTAGCACAGAGGGTAACCTTGGTTGAAATTGAGGCTCGCCTGTCCCAGACAGCGAATTTTAATGAGGCCGAGTTGAGGTCGCAGGCACTTATCAGGGCTGCTGAGGAGAGGAAGAATAGGCTGGCCACTCTTGAAGAACGGATCAAATCCTACGAAGCACCCTCTTAGCTTGTAATCCGTGTATCCATATACCCCTCTTTTGGAATCAAATAAAAAAGTAATTTTATTTGGCTCCCCTGTTGCATTTCCAACTTGTTTTATCTTCTAAATTTCCAGTTTTCATTTTCAAGTTGTATCGCAATCCTCAAAAGGAAACGGTATAACTAATCTAATTAGTAGTGATAAATTGATAGGTTAGTTACATATTAAAGAAATAGTCCCTACCAGACTGAAAGATGAGATTGGATATCCATCAGTTCAGAGATGACAGACTGGACATAACCGATTAGAGTTTACCAAACTCGAGGTGTTTACTGTTCAGAGGTGACGAACTGGATATAACAGTAAGCAAAAAGGGAGACTTGGCTATCTGTCGGTTCAGAGGTAACATGGACGTAACCGATTGAGAAACCACCAAGCTCGAAATTTTTGGTCATTCAGAGGTGACGAACTGGACATGATGACAAAGAAATAGTCCCTACTGGACTGAAAGATGAGACTTGGCTACCTGTCAGTTCAGAGGTAACAAGAACATAACTATTGAGAAGCCACCAAGCTCGGGATTTTGTCATTCACAGGTGACGAAGTGGACATGATGACAAAGAAATAGTCCCTACTGGACTGAAAGATGAGACTTGGCTATCTGTCAGTTCAGAGGTAACAAGGACATAACCGATTGAGAAGCCACCAAGCTCAAAATTTGTCATTCAGAGGTGACGAACTAGACATGATGACAAAGAAATAGTCTCTACTGGACTGAAAGGTAAGACTTGGCTATCTGTCGATTCAGAGGTAATAAGGACATAACCGATTGAGAAGCCACCAAGCTTGAAATTTGTCATTCAGAGGTGACGAACTGGACATGATGACAAAGAAATAGTCCCTACTGGACTTAAAAGTGAGACTTGGCTATCTGTCGGTTCAGAGGTAACAAGGACATAACCGATTGAGAAACCGCCAAGCTCAAAATTTGTCATTCAGAGGTGACGAACTGGACATGATGACAAAAAAATAGTCCTTACTGGACTGAAAGGTAAGACTTGGCTATCTGTCGGTTCAGAGCTAACAAGGACATAACCGATTGAGAAGCCACCAAGCTCGAAATTTTGTCATTCAGAGGTGACGAACTGGACATGATGACAAAGAAATAATTCCACTGGGAGAAATCAGACTTGATTATTAACTCCATGGGGATTTTGATATCTCCTTCGGATGTTATTTGGAAGAAATTGTCAGAGGTATATTGTTAACGTGACAACCAGAAAAGTCTACTGAGGACTGATTATTAGAAACCCACTGAGGAGTTAGGAAATGAGTCCCATAGAAGATCATGTATCGGAGAGCTTTGTGGGGACTTGTAAAGCAGCCAGAGGTGTGATGTTAACTTGACAAGGATTCATTTACTGTTAGAGGTGCTTGAACATAACAGTAATTTGAGTGGACCTGTCGTTCTGTTAAAGAGAATGACAAGCGGGGTTTATTCACTGGGGATATTGGCTTATCCGTTGGGGAGTAGATTATAGTTTTGCTATCAGAGATTTAGTGTTAACATGATAGGTTAGACTCGTCATCTCGTAAGGGATATGGATACCTTTATATATGGTCTTACCATTCCATGGATGGGAATTGGTAAGTGATTTTGAAGAGGGAATCAAATGGAAACAGGTCCCTTAGGATTTTTGGCAAACCCTCAGCTGTCAACAGATTTGGTATGCCTTTATCAACTACCGTTTGAGTCGGACTAGCCATGCTATTCCCCTCAGCATGATGAGTTGTCGAGAACTTATGTTGGGCTTAAAGGCCAACGTTTTCCTCTATCCTTAACTGCGGAATCAAATGGGAACGGTTCCTTAGGATTTTTAGCAAATCCTCAGCTGTCAACGGATTTGGTATGCCTTTACCAACTACTATTTGAGTCGGTCTCGCCATGCTATTCCCCTCAGCATGATGAGTTGTCGAGGACTTATGTTGGGCTTAAAGGCCAACATTTTCCTCTATCCTTAACTGCTTGAAGTGTTGGATTATTTGGTTACTGTATTCATAACCTTGATTCTTCTTTGAAACAACTAGTATACGATCAGCTTGATACTGGTTTATGGTTATATGATTTTGTTTAGAGAAAGAGAGGAGCGCTCCTTCTGCATATCTTGGATCTGAAGGTCTTGATCAGAGGTGTAATGTTAACTTGATCATGAGAAGGATCTTATCAAGAATAATACTTCTTTAAAAACCTGCTGTTGATCGATATCATGAGTAAATCACTATCTGAAGTCATAAGGCGATATGCCCCGTTTGAATAGACTGTTTCTATTACAAACGGTCCTTCCCATTTGGGCTAAAATTTGCCTTTGGCTTTGTGCGTCATGATCATCAATCGTCTGACGGCTAAAATCAAATCTCCTTTCTGGAAGACTCTTTGCTTGACCTTCTTATTGAAGGCTTTTGAGATCTGGTCTTGATACTACTCAATGTATTGCTGAGCTTGTAATCGCTTCTCATCTAGGGCTTCGAGCTCTTGGAGTCGCAACCGATCGTTGTCCTCCATTGTCATCTTAGTCGTCAAAGCGACTCGTAATGACGACATCTGAATTTCTAACGGTACGACTGTTTCGCATCCATATACCCGAGAAAAAGGTGTATTACCTGTCGGGGTCCGAATTGTGGTTCGATAGGCCCAAAGACATTCACTAAGTTTCTCATTCCAGTCTCACTTATTTGAGGAAACAAACTTTTTGAGTAGCTTAATGATTGTCTTATTGAATGCTTCCGCCAAGCCGTTAGCGGCGGAGTTTTAAGCAGTTGATGCCACATTCTGAATTTGGTATTTATCACAGAACCGATAGAATACCCGGCTCGCAAATTGGGGACCGTTATCATGGATGATCTGCCTAGGGACACCAAATCGATGGATGACATGGTGTTTGATGAAATTAACGACTGATTGGTAGTGAAAAGTGCATTTTTATCATTACATTTACCATCACATTTTCATATTTATATCTATAATTCTGCACATTTACTAATATTTTATGATTTATTGTGTGCAGGCCTTGAGAAATAAAAATAAAGCAATAAAGCCTCAAAAGAAGCCCAAAAGCCCATGTTTAAAGCCCAATGCAAAAGTTGCAATTATTAAATGTCAAAATTGCAATTACACAAGGGCAATAGTTGCAAATACAAAGAAGAGGGAAGGATAGACTTCTATTCAACCCTAAACACTTGCAGGACGAGGATAAAAGCCAAAGAAGAGAGTGCAAAAATAAGGAAATTTGTTTAAAAAGATATTGGGAGATTTGAGATCTAGGTAACTTGCTTCCCAAGTTATTTCGAAATCCCAAGATAAAGAGTCAGGATGCAACTTCCAGAAGACAACGCCCAGATGGACGGACTAGGGGAAGCCACGCGCCAAAGCGCGTGGCCATCTGCCACTACCAGGCCGCGGAAATGCGGCCCAGGCCGCGTTTCCGCGGCATTCCAGCCTTATCCGGGGACCAGTTTTCGTGGAGGAGTTCAAACTGGACTCTACCTCCTTCTGCACCTATAAATACCCCTGCAGACGCAACAGAAAGAGCGTACAAATTTAACAGAGAATCCAGTGCAAAGTTAGGGTTTCTTTTAGGCTAGTTTAGGTTTTTCTTTTTCCTTTTGTAATTTTTATTTTTTATGTAACTGAGAGGAGAGGATATTTTCATGGAGGAAGGAGATCAGCTTGTATTGAGGTGACATCGATGTAAGTAGTCCTTTCCCTCATTGTTAATAAAATCAATTCGAAGTTTGTTTCTTTTTATTTATTATTCTTCTATTGTTGTTTTCTTCTTGTTCTTCTATTTTGGTTTATTTTCTCTGATGACTTGCAAACCGTGAGATCCGAACACTTCGAGACTGCCTAGCCCAAGAAGAGCCCTTGATAGCCTATGGAGATGAACAAGCCGTCGCTTGCTAGTCTTTTCTTTTCGTAGTGTAGATCGCGAAGGTGGAAGATCTTATACGCCATACTTGAACGCCTTCCAAGACAAGGTAAGTCGTTGCGAACGGATCAAAGGTAAGCAGGTTGAAGAGGTATGTATGTGTTATAGTTTTCTTTCTAATTTTAGTTTAGATCCACATCTTCCACATCTTTCCAAATTCTTTTCTTCCCACTTCATTGTAAATACCACACTTCCTTGTAAATATCATCGTAACTAAGAAAATAAATAAAAAAAGAGATAACTTACTTAAACGCTTCCATCGCTAGTCCCTCCCTGAGGATCACGACCCGCATAGCCCATTGCTACTGCGGATTAGAATTGAGCACCTTGCACTCCTTAATTCCTAAATCTAAAATACTATATTTTGTGTGCAGGAAAATCTCAATCAAAATTTTGGCGCCGTTGCCGGGGAGGGACGGTAAGTATTCTCTAAAAAAAAACTAATTATTCTTTTCTTCTTTCTGTTTGCAGGTTTGGAGAACAGGAAACATAACAGCAGAAGTGGACATATAGAAACTCTGTGCCTCTGCCCTCGAAGGCAGAGCAGCAGAGCCTACTACCTTGCCGCGCAAATGCGGCAATAGCCGCGGATCCGCGGCAGTAGTAGGGAACTACTTACAGATTTTTCTGCAGGTTGCTAGAAATTGCAAGATTGGTTTTCTGCTCTGTTAAGAAGACTTAGGTATCCTAGTTTAGATTGAGTTTTAGATCCATGTGTAAAGATAAGAATAGTTGATATGCTCAAGTGCACATGCACACACGTTACATGTTTTGGATTTGGTTTTCATGAATAGTTTGATCAAAATAAGTTTACATGGTTTTTATGTATATTAGATGTGTTCAATATACATACATGCTTCATATCTTAAACAAACTTATTTTGATATGTCTATTCATGAGTTTTTAGGAAAATCAGATTTCCTATTGAAAAATCAAGTTTGATAAAAAATACAAGATTTGGTTTTTGGTAAAAATGATAAGACACAAAAATAGTTCATATTGATTGATATTTGAGCTAAACTTTTTATCATATGTTTATATATCAATGCAAAATGATAAAACTATTTTTGTTGATTTTTACAAGAGATAAAAGAATTTTTAGAAATATTTTAACATGTTTTTCCGACCCAGTTTCTGACCCAGGCTGTGGCTGACAGGCCAGGTCGGTCGACCGCACGGTTGACCGCACCATGGGCCGGTCGACCGTTGCGGTCGACCGACGTGCACAGACTGGTGCACGTCTGGCAGACACAGGCCCGGTCGACCGGGCAGTCGACCGGACCAGAGAGCCTTGCTCTCTGTATCTGGGCGGTCGACCGGGCGGTCAACCGGAACAGAGAGTCTGCTCTCTGTATCTGGGCGGTCGACCGGGCGGTCGACCGGTTTTGCCCAACGGTCATATTTATGACCGTTGGCGGTCGACCGCCAAGCCTGTCAGGCTGCCACATCAGCCTAACGGCTAGTTTCAGGGTTTGGCCTATATAAACCCCATTTGATTGGGATTTTGGCTAAGGTTTTTACAAGAGAAAAATTGCTGTTTCCCTAATGTTAAAAACAAGTTTTCAAAAGTGTTTTGAGCTTTAAACTTCCAATCTTATTTGTGTTTTAGGGTTTGGGAAAATCAAAGAAAATAGGAATTTGGGATATTTGTATTGGTTTTCATTCTCTATCTTTTACAAGAGTTTTCCCAAGTATTTTCTTTGAGTTCTTGTTTTCCAAATATCTAGTTTTCCACACTTGAGCTATCATCTATCCTATTCTATTAGGATCTTGTTTTTGTGGAAAAAGAGAGATTGTTTGTGGTTGAAAGATACCACCAAGTTGTACACCCTTGTATTTGTTGTATCCCTCTTGGTGAGGTTGATTGGGTGGTTGGTTTGCTCCCTCTTTGGTAGAGGTTGAGGCTTGTGGTTTGCTCCCTCTAGTGAGAGGTGGAGTTTGTTGGAACATATTTCGATGAAGACATTTGTGAAGCATTTCATTTGGAGCTCTAACACATGACGAATCAAGAGTTCTACATGATCAAGATGTGCCAAAGAGAGTTGATATGGTGTGGTTTGTAATTATGAAATAGCATGTAAAAAGCCTTGACACAAACACACATTTCATTGTCCTGTTAGTCGACTTGCAGTCTATTATAGTCGACTAATCCCATGTATAGTCGACTAACCAGAACCCCAAGTCGACTAAGTCCTGTGTTAAAACAGTCCCAACTCTCTGTTTCTGCATTAGTCGACTGACAGTTTTTACTAGTCGACTAATAGCATTTGTAGTCGACTAACCCTTGTTTCCTAGTCGACTAATCCCTGGTCCAGTCGACTTATAGTTTGTTGCAGTCGACTTGATTTAGTTATCCAGAAAACTGTCAGTCCAACGTTTCATGACCTAGTCGACTTATAGTCAAACCTAGTCGACTAATAGTAGGAAAATTGCCTAGTCTAGTCGACTAACTCCATAGGCAAGTCGACTATAGGCAGTTTCTGACTGTTGGACAGTTTTTGTTATCTGGTTTTTTGTGCAACGAATTTCAACGTTCCTATCATTTGAATTGCTCCTATAACTACCCTAACTTACCGTAGTCTTCAGCTATATAAAGGGTAGTTAGTCCAAAGGCCAAATACCAAGAAAAATCTCCAGTTTTCCAAAGCCAAAATTCTGAAAATCTGAAAACTGTTTTTCCGACTTCTGTTCTTCACCAAAAGTCATTTCCATTGTGAAGTTCTCTGAAGTTTCTCCTATACTAGACCTTGTCCACGTTCATACACAGTACCAAGGCTTATAGGAAAGTGTTGTAATACTCAAAGCAAGCATTGTACACGGGTGGCTTCTTGGTGTAGAGGCAGTTGTACAAGGTGGTGTTTATTCTCTTGGTGGAAGAGAAGGTGTTCTCTTGGATGTAGAGAAGGTGTACACATTTGGCAAAGGGGATTTGTCAAGTGGTATGCATGGTTGTGATTTTGGGTGTACAAAATCAAGGATAAAGGAAAATCTCAAGCGGGTGGCTTGGGGACTGGATGTAGGTCACGAGGACCGAACCAGGATAAATCTCTCGTGTTTGCGTTTGTCAATTTTCTGAGATTTACTTTCCTTTATTTGCAAGTTTATTTATTTACTTAACGTTAATCCTTCTTGTTTTAGTTTTGTGTTGACTTGGATATTTTAGATCTATTGTTGCCAACAGAGATAGTTCCGCATTTGACATTATCTCGGGACCAACATTTGGTATCAGAGCAGGCCCTACATTTGGTATCAGAGCGGGTACAAGTCAACAACAAAGATGGCAACGAAGTTCTCATCATCCCAATTCAAAGAAGGACATTCTACACAACGTCCACCGCTATTTGATGGATCCAACTACAACTATTGGAAGTGTAGAATGAAGATCTACTTGCAATCACTCAACTACGACCTTTGGAACATCGTAGAAGCATCGTACACCAAGCCAACAACCAACTACAACGCTTGGAGTGAAGATCAAAAGAAGAACGCGAACCTTGACGCCAAAGCGATGAATGCCTTGTTCTGTGCCTTAACCAAAGAAGAGTTCAACCGTGTGTCAACAGCCACTTCTGCACATCAAATATGGCATACTCTTCAGGTAACACACAAAGGCACAAGTAAAGTTAAAGAGTCTAAAATATCTGTTCTTGTCCACAGGTTTGAATTATTCAAAATGGAGGAGAATGAAACCATATCCGAGATGGTTACAAGATTCACCGACATCACCAATACCTTAGCATCCCTTGGAAAGGACTACACCCAAGTTGAAAGAGTTTGTAAGATCCTTCGTGCACTCACACCGGAATGGGAGAAGAAGACAACCGCCATTGAAGAGGCGAATGATCTCTCAACTATGACATTAGAAAACCTAATCGGTAATCTAATGGCATATGAAGTGCAGTTAGAAGAAAGAAAGAAGGACGAACGACAACACCGCTCAAAGAAGAAAGAACTCGCCTTCCATGCATCCTCCGACACGGACGATTCCAATGACGATGAAGAGGAGATGGCAATGCTTTCAAAGAAATTCAGGCGATTCTTAAAGCAAGGTAAATTCAAATGCTTTAATTGTAATAAACCAGGTCATATGAAGATGGATTGCCCTTTGCTCAAAAAGAAAGATAAATACAAGAGCAAAAAGTTCAGAAAGAAGAAAAATTATGAAGCATCATCAGAATACAGTGATTCCTCTTCCTCTGATGAAGAAGAAACCACTGAACGTATCAACCTATGTTACATGGCACTGGAAGATGATGAGGTATCGTTTACTGAACTTTCTGATGCATTTCATGAATTGTTTATTGATCTGAAAAATGAAAATTGAAAAATAAAGTTTTATCAAAAGAAAATGAAAAACTTTTAAAGGAAAATTCATGTTATGCTTTATAAGTATCTTCTATAAATTCTCAACAAGATGAGTTTGAAAAAGTCATATCATCTTTGAAAAATGAAAATGAGAAGTTTATAAAAGAGAATATTTTTCTGAAAAATGAAACTGAATCTTTGAATAAAAGGATTTCTATTTTAGATAAAGATATTTCAGTTTTCAAAAAGAAATATGAAGATCTTTTGCAAAATGTGACTAAGTTCAATAAAGGAAAAGAAAAATTGAATGATTTATTATCTTTTCAGAAGTTGTCACATGATAATCATTATGGTATTGGATATAATGAAAAGTCTTCATATGTTAGTAATCCATATGTGAAAAAAAAGTCTAATCATGTTTCAAAAGAATTAAGACAAAGTTTATATGGATTCCTAAGAATTTAAGTTTTCATGATAAAAATACATATATTGCATCATACATTCATGATATATGTGATTCATGCAACTATGTGTATATTAACAGGTGGAAACCAAATTCTAAATGGATTTGGACTCCTAAAGGTTAATATGATCTTTTATGTTTGGTACCATCTAACGTCTATCTTGCAGGTACCATATAAAAGTTGATAATATATATATTTACTAATATATTTGTTGCAGAGGGAGAACAAAGTCTTTTCATATTTGTTATAACTCAATTTCTGCAGGGAGAAGAAAATATAACATATTTTCTGCAGGGGGAGCACTTGTGCACACAAAGCGTCATCATCTAAAAGGGGGAGAATGTTGGAACATATTTCGATGAAGACATTTGTGAAGCATTTCATTTGGAGCTCTAACACATGACGAATCAAGAGTTCTACATGATCAAGATGTGCCAAAGAGAGTTGATATGGTGTGGTTTGTAATTATGAAATAGCATGTAAAAAGTCTTGACACAAACACACATTTCATTGTCCTGTTAGTCGACTTGCAGTCTATTATAGTCGACTAATCCCATGTATAGTCGACTAACCAGAACCCCAAGTCGACTAAGTCCTGTGTCAAAACAGACCCAACTCTCTGTTTCTGCATTAGTCGACTGACAGTTTTTACTAGTCGACTAATAGCATTTGTAGTCGACTAACCCTTGTTTCCTAGTCGACTAATCCCTGTTCCTGTCGACTTATAGTTAGTTGCAGTCGACTTGATTCAGTTATCCAGAAAACTGTCAGTCCAACGTTTCATGACCTAGTCGACTTATAGTCAAACCTAGTCGACTAATAGTAGAAAAATTGCCTAGTCTAGTCGACTAACTCCATAGGCAAGTCGACTATAGGCAGTTTCTGACAGTTGGACAGTTTTCGTTATCTGGTCTTTTGTGCAACGAATTTCAACGTTCCTATCATTTGAATTGCTCCTATAACTACCCTAACTTACCCTAGTCTTCAGCTATATAAAGGATAGTTAGTCCAAAGGCCAAATACCAAGAAAAATCTCCAATTTTCCAAATCCAAAATTCTGAAAATCTGAAAACTGTTTTTCCAACTTCTGTTCTTCACCAAAAGTCATTTCCATTGTGAAGTTCTCTGAAGTTTCTCCTATACTAGACCTTGTCCACGTTCATACACAGTACCAAGGCTTATAGGAAAGTGTTGTAATACTCAAAGCAAGCATTGTACACGGGTGGCTTCTTGGTGTAGAGGCAGTTGTACAAGGTGGTGTTTATTCTCTTGGTGGAAGAGAAGGTGTTCTCTTGGATGTAGAGAAGGTGTACACATTTGGCAAAGGGGATTTGTCAAGTGGTGTGCATGGTTGTGATTTTGGGTGTATAAAATTAAGGATAAAGGAAAATCTCAAGCGGGTGGCTTGGGGACTGGATGTAGGTCACGGGGACCGAACCAGGATAAATCTCTCGTGTTTGCGTTTGTCAATTTTTTGAGATTTACTTTCCTTTATTTGCAAGTTTATTTATTTACTTAACGTTAATCTTTCTTGTTTTAGTTTTGTGTTGACTTGGATATTTTAGATCTATTGTTGCCAACAGAGATAGTTCCGCATTTGACATTATCTCGGGACCAACATTTGGTATCAGAGCAGGCCCTACAGAGTTTGGTTTGTAAACCCTCTTCGGTAGAGGTGTTGGTTGTTGTTTGGCTATGGGCCTACCCCTCGGTTGTGAGGCGGTGTTTGAGAGAGGAGTTCGGTACTCCTAGTGTTGTAACAAATCCTCCTCGGTGCAGGTTCCCTCGGTGGGAGATAGTGGATTAGAAATCCTTCTCGGTGAAGGCGGGGACGTAGAGCTAGGGGCTCGAAGCTCGGAACATATCATTGTGTTTGCGTTTGATCCACTTGTCTCTAGACTCTTGTAACACCCCGTTCCTGGAATACGTACTTAGATACGTATTCTGATTTTTCTAGCATATTTCTTTGATTTACCTTGTACTTGTTTTTGTTTTGTGATTATTGATGTGATTGTTTTGTCTCGGATTTGGATTCGTGGACTCGGAGTCAGCCCTAGTCTGAACCGGGGGCCCGAACCTAGTGCTTCGCTCGATTTAGCCTTTCTGCTAATCCGATTTGACCGATTTTAGTTTTAAACATCGTTTTCCAATATTTTAGATTTTTCATGATTTTCTGGAATTTTTCAGAATTATTTGCAAAATCTCCAAAACTGGTGTCGGTCGGTATCGCTGACTGATTCTTGGATTTTTAATTTTCAAATGGGACTGAATTTTCAAAAACGGCTTTCAGTTTACTTCTTAGAATATCATTTTCTATTTAAATTCATTTTTCGAGATTTTTCAGAATTTATCGAAAATCCCCCGGATTTGGTGTCGACCGGTACCGCCGGAAGATTTCAGGATTTTTAATTTGAAATCTACATTGAATTTCTCGAATCCGATTTCACCGGGCATCTTAAAATATTATTTTCTATTTTTGAGAAATTTTCGGAACGATTCTGAAACAGTCGAATTTTTACCCTATTTAAATAATATTATTTTTACACTCACTTTCTCAAATTCTATTCTTCCTTTCCCCCCAAAAGTCAAACTGACACAACTCTTTTCCCCCCATCATATCATCCACCGACCCTCATCCCATCACATCAATCCTCTTTTAAATAAACCCCATCTCACCACTCTTTTTAATTAATCTTTTCCCTTTTCTTTTCTTTTTTTCTTTTTCTTTTTTTCTCTCCTTCTCTTCCTCCCCTGGAACCCAACCCGATCTCCACCTCCCTCCCTCCGGCGCCCCGGCGAGGGATGCCCGTCGCCGGCGCGACGCCGACGGCCTGAGCGCCGGCCTGGGCGCGGCCAGGGGGCCAGAAGGCCCCCTGTGCGCGTGCGAGGAGGGGAGGCGCAGCCTCCCCCTCTCTCTTCCTCCCTCCCTCTCTCTCTGTTGGCCTCGCCGGCGGCCAGGACCGCCGCCGGCGGCCACTGGCCGGAGAGGGGCCCAGCTCCCCTCTCCATTCTCTCTCTCTCACACCACTCTCTCCCCCCTCTTCTCCCTCTCTCTCCCTCACTGTTGGGGTGGCCGGCGGCCACCCCTGGCCTGCGCCGGCCACCGAGGGCCGGCGGGCCCCCGTCCTCTTCCCCCCTCTGTCCTCTGGCAGCGCTACCGCGGCCAGAGTCTGGCCCGGCCAGGGCAGCAGCCCTGGCCGTGGCCTGTTGGAGGGAGGGGGCTGCTGCCCCTTCCCTGTCTCTCCTCTGGGGTGGCCGTGGCCACCCCAGCGCCGGCGCGCCGCCGGCGCTTCGCCGGCGGCCGGCGGCCGTTCCTGGCCAGGGGCTAGAAGCCCCTGGGCCTGTGCAGGGGGCTGCTGCCCCCTGCCCTGTTCTGCACTCATCTCTCTCTCTCTCTCTCTCTCTCCTGCTCTCTCTCTCTCTCTCTCTCTTGTTCCCTCTCTCTCTCATCTCTCTCTTCTCCCTCATCTCTCTCTCTCATTCTCTCTCACTGCAAGCACTTTCTCTCTCCAGATTTTTCTCTCCCCCTCTCTCTTTCTCTCTCATCACTTTCTCTCTCTAGAATCCCCTCCCTCTAGACTTTCTCTCTCTACTTTCTCTCTCTAGATTATCTCTAAAATCACTCTTTCTCACTCTAGATTTTCTCTCTCTAGAAATCCCACTTTCTCTCTCTAGACTTTCTCTCTCTAAACCTCTCTTTCTCTTTCTAACTTTTTATCTCTCCTCTTTCTCTCTCTAAAAATAATAATAAATATATTTTGATATATGGATTGGTGTTGTGCTCGGATTTCCGGTGTTTCGGGATTTCTCGCGGTTTTCCGGTATTGAGGCGAGTACAGTTATTTTTGGCATGCATTTATTTTATCATTATGCGGTTACATTCTTGTGTTGTTATATGCTTTGCTATTACCGTCGCATGCTTAGTAATTGTCACTGTAACTTTTATGATATTTTGATACCGATGGTTGCCATGCTATATTTGTACATGATACCGGACCACTAGTACCTGCCATGTTATAGTTGATACATGATATATGACCCTAGTACTTACCATGCTATATGTGATAGGTGATACCCGATACCTGTACTTGCCATGCTATACCTGACCCCGATATATGACACCAGTACTTATCATGCTACATTTGACATATGGTACCTGACACCGGTATTTGCCATGCTACATTCGACCTATGATACTTGAGACCAGTACTTGCCATGCTATATCTGATACATGACACCGGATACCGTTATTTGACATGCTATGCTTGCCACATGATATACAACACTGATATTTGCCATTACTTATATGTCACCACTTGCCATGTCTTTACTTTAGATCTGTCAGTTACATGCTATCTTTTAACACATGTATATCACCTGACATCTAGTGTGTTATCATCTGACCACCCGCCATACTACTATTTGGCAAGACCCTTTTTGTTATGCCATGACTTAACCTGACTATTATCAATCCTTTGATATGCTTGGTTGTTTACTAAATATCATCATTCTATCATGCTATCACTTGACACCCAGCATGATAACTTGACTTGTGATTATTACCTTTACGGGAACTTTACCTTATTATCCTGTATCATGATCAGTGACCTGTTTTCCTGCTTTACATGCAGTGACCTGATTATTTAGTACTTATGTACTCCTGAATGCCTGATCATGTCCATCTCCTGTTTTTCCCGTAAGGTGATAATTAAACTAATGAATCTTAAAAAGGATCAACTTACATTGGGTCGGGGGAAACATGCGGATATCAATATGTGTTCGTGTTTACAGTGGCTTTTAGGAATGTTGTGCAACTACATGTTCCGGTCTGACCTGTGGGCCTCCAGGGGACCGAGGGGAGAGCTGGCTCCCTCATTACTGGTACCATCATGATAAGGGCATACATAAGTCCCTCCTGTTTAGCCTTGCGGCTGGCTTCCGTTTCCATGCAACGGAACAATCCTGGACCGTGGTCCCGGGCATGCACGGGACCCACTGTAAACATAGTTCGTTGATACCCCCGCTAGTTTCCAATAACAACCTTGTTTTACTAGGATATGGATCTATGTGCGCTGGGACGCTAGTTCACATAGCTAGATATCAGGGTAAGACGAGTAATAATAATAAGTGTCATAATAACCGGCTCTTTAAGTTGTAAGTAGAAGTATGTGGAATGGGACGCATACTAAAGCCTGCAACTTAAACGGCTATGAATCTGTGTTGTGTATTCTATATTTGCTTGTCCCGGACTTTATATCGGATTTCCTGTTTTATGAGTATTATGTTATGACCACCTTGTAGCTCGGGTTGTATGTGCTTAGATTATGGTGACATGAGATAGAGGTATATAGATGAGGGTTTCCTTATTTGGATTATCCCCTTAACGTATCACACCATACATCCATAATCCGAGCTTATACAACTTGAATTGTCCATACTTATTTATTGCATGTTTAGTGTATCTATCACATGTTTTCCATATATGTCGCATGATTATGTTACTATGCTCTCTACACCATATATCATGCATGCTTTCCGATTCAGATTTACTGATATATATGTATTTACTTGATCTCGGATTTACTGTCATTTTCCTTTATGTTATTTGTCATTTCCTGTTCCTGCATGCCTGGACCACGTCACTTGATCATGTACACGTGTGCCTATTATGCACGCCATCTGGCTTTATTCTTTGTACTCGCTGGGGTTGCTAACAACCCTGGATTCTCATGTCCAGATCCTAGAGTCTGGACTGTAGCGGCCTTCTACACTTGATCAGAGTGGCGCAGCGGGAGCGTGGATTAGTTGGTGCCTTCCTGGACCCTCTTCCTTCCCGCCTCTTCTTGATCGGCTCGCGAGATTCCTATCTTCTATTCGTGAGTACTTTTCAGTATTTCATATTGTGCATTCTGCCTTTATGCCTCTTAGTGATTATATATTCTTCAGATATTATATCATGCCTTGTGATAACTGTGTACTGGTGCTATTATTGCTGGATTGTATATTACCACTATGCTTCTGCACTCTAACTCCTGCCTGTATTGATGCTTAGCGTATATACGTTAGGATATTTCCGACCTGCGTATATACGTCGCAGTGACGTCTCCGTACCCTCCGGATCGGGGCGTTACAACTCTCTCTTTCTCTTATTTGTGCAAAGCATCATTCATTTCATATCATTCATATTGCTTGTGTTGTGCCTTGCATCTTTCATATTGCTATATCATTATATGCTTGGCTTGCTTGTGTGTGCGCCTCACTTGTACTTAACCACAAGAGCTTCATATAGCACCTCAACCCATATCTAGGGGAATCAAGAGGAGTTAGTCCAGAGCCCTTCACGGGGAATTCGGCTACACTTGTGAGTTGTACTAAGTGTGATTGCAATTAGTTTTTAAGCTTCCGCATTTAGCGCATTTAGTTTCTAGATTAGCATTATCACCTATTCACCCCCCCTCTAGGTGTTTTCACTTATCTATCTCGACAGAGACTTGCTTCGAAGAATTAGCCAGAGGGGTTCTTGCGACGCTGACTTCCTTGCACTCAGCAGTAGACCCGAAGGTTTGTTCGTCGCGTTGCGACACTTGATTCTCAACAGTGGAGAATGCAATCCCCAGCGGAGTCGCCATCTTGTTTTTCATTGATTTTACAAAGGGGAAACTTACAAAAAAGTATCAAGGAGCTAAATTACAAGTAATTCTTTGCAGTAAGAAGATTACAGATAGATTTCCTCTGAGATTTTTGGGGAAGTGTGCCTGATCAGCACGCGATCACTTTATCCCTTTGACGATGCGAGCGATCAGACAATCGGACTGTCGCCTGATGGGATTCCCTTCTCGCCTAGTTCGGGGAATCGGAGAACAGAAGGTCGGTAGAGCCCTCTTATTACTTCTCGAACTGCCTCCGCTTGGGAATTCCTTCTCGCCTGGTTCCAAAAATCTCTTGAGAGGGAGGAAGATCTTAGGGTATTAGCACCCTGATTGGAGAAGTAATTCTCTGAATTCTTAGAAGTAAGAGAGTAGATCCCTGTCCTTAGCCGTCTCTCCTCTTTTTTTCCAGCCTCCCTTCTTTTTAGCTCTCGTCCCTAGTAGGCTATTTATAAGGAGTAGGGGTATAATTACCCTAAAAATCTGGAAACAGATTGAGTCAATCTATTTTACATCTGGAAAGTAGCCTCGCCGCGAGGCTAGAGACAGCTTTTGCCTAGGAATAGCAAGTAGTGCTGATCTCTTGATCCGCTCTGTTAAATGAGGGATGCGCCCTTGATTCTTTCCAAAAAACTGAAAGATTTCTCCTGATCTTCTCACTTGATTGGGAGAGTCAAAAGATCATGGCAAACAACTGCCAAATTTGATCTCAATTAAATTTGATCTCATCTAGAGATTTGATCGGTCAAAGGTGACCATAAAAGACCCGCAACGGAGTCGTTGCGTTGAGCTCATGGAGGAGCTGGGAGAAGCTTCTGGCGAATTTAAAAGAAAGCTCTTTAGCGGAGCTGGATAACTTTGTGACGAAGCTACCAGTTACCCTTTTGCGCAGCTGCATAGGGCTTCGAGCGAAGCTAACTCTCTACGGAGTTAACCGAGCATTTCTGTGCGAAGTTGTAAGTTAGCTCGCAGCGAGACTGTGAAAAAGCTTCCTGCGATGCTAAGCAACTTTGGCTTCTTATGCGAGACTTATCTCGTGGGCTCGTACGAGACTGAGTGTTGAGCTAATAGTGTCTCTGGACCTGCTTGGGCCTTCTCACGAGCTTTTCTTGGCTTACTGTCTTCTTCACTGGATCAGTAGAGTCTAAGTTGTTGATACGTCCCCTCTTAAATGGGTAAAGAACTGGTCGTCGGCTTGTCTGCCACTTGTCTTTTGTAGATGTGAACAAGTTAGACATTGTCTAGGCCAGTTAGGAATCTTGTCTTTTTTAGAGTGTCAACACCTATGTCTCTTCAAAATAGACATCAAGCTGTCCTCTTGTTGCTCAGTTAGATAGAATGCTATGATGACTGGCAATGTTTCTCTTCCGCCTAATTAGGCGTACTTGAGGTGTTCTGGTAAGGCTTTTAACTCTAGGGAAGGAGTTGATTCATTGGAGGTGATATATGGAATTTCAGTCCTGTGAGTAGGTACACTTGGGCTTGATGTCCAGTCCACTGCCGAATCTATGATGTGGTCCAGATTGAAATCCTCAGACTCCAGATCAAACTCACTCTCTGTTTCCATCTCTACGCTTTCTTCATGCTCTCTGGTCAAATTTTCATTAAAATTGACTCAAAATGATAATTTATATCCCTGGGTTGTCTTTTAAGATTGAAAACATTGACTTCATTTGTCATGTCTCCAAAGGTCAGTCGCATAAACCCAATCCTACAGTTGATTATGGCATTGGCTGTAGCAAAAATGGGAGCCCTAAGATGACTGGAGTTGGAGACCGTGAATTTGACACAGGTTGGGTCTCAAGTACTATGAAGTAAACGGGGTAGATGAAATCCCCGACACAGATAAGGACATCTGTGATTTTTCCTTGGAAATTTTCACAGATCGGTCAGCTAATTGAATAGTGACTCGAGTTGGATTTAGCTCGCCTAACCTAAGTTGCTGGCATATTGAGAGAGGTAGCAAGTTGATACTTACTCTCAGGTCAAGGAGTGCTCTGCTAATTTCTATTTGTCCCATGGTGCAAGATATTGTAGGACATCTGGGATCATTGTATTTCATCGGAATAGGACTGGACAAAATTTCACTTATGTTTGTTGTCAAGAACACTTTCTTGGACACATTCGTCTTTCTCTTCTTCGTACACATATCCTTAAGAAATTTCGCATATGCTGGAACTTGTTAGATAGCGTCAAGAAGAGGCACATTTAATTTAACCTGATTAAACATCTCAAGTATCTTCTCCATGTGCATGTTTTTATTATTGTTCCTAAACTTGTTAGAAAAGGGTGTTGCAAGCTTATGAACTTCCTCAACAGCTGTGTCCTTGTCAGATATTTGCGGAGCAGATTGAGAGGAGCTAGCAGATGTGGAGGCAAGAGCAGGATAAATGTGAGTAGGATTTTTTTGCTGGTAGATCTGATTGTCCATTTTCTTTCCTGATCAAAGAGTAAGAACAACATTGCACTGGTTGATCCGAGGATCCTGAATTTCATACGCTTGATTAGAATTCTTAGGGTTAACTAGCAGCTTATTAGGTAAAGTACCCTTTGATCTTTTATTTAGAGAGTTCGCTAATTGACTCATTTGCATTTCTAATCTCGATATGACCTGTGAATAGTTGCTTAATGTTTGTCCTTGATTTTGCATAAAGGCAGTTTGGGACTTCATAAAAGCCTCCATACTCACTTCCTATTTACTGAATTTCTTCTCCATTAGTGAACTTTGAAAGGAGGATGATGGAGCTTGACTGAAAAAATTTGCTTGATGATTGGGATGGTGAAGATTATTGGGGAAATTTGGCCTAGGAGAATTGTTCTGGGCCCAAGAGAAATTTGGGTGATTTCTCCAACCGGAATTGTAAGTTTGCAAGTACGGATTATGTTGCGGCCGTGAGTAGGCCGTATTCATGTGTTCTAGCGGTACTTGTTGAGTCTGAAAAACAGGACACTCTTCAAAAACATGGCTCGGTGCCTGACAGTATGAACAATTCGGATTGTGAATTGGTGAAGGGTTGATTTGGTTGACATTGGCTGGCTCTTTTGTTTCTAGAGCCTCTATTCTCCTCATCAGGGTTGCGATCTTAGCATCATCATCTATAGATGATTCTAAGGATATGAGCCCTCCTTTCAAAGCTATAGACTGTGAATTCCTTAGTTTTTTTGAGGTTGGTTCCCATTGCAGGGTTTTCTCAGCTAGAACTTCAAACAAATCTCAATCCTGATTTTTATCCTTTTTCAAGAACCCCCCTGACAGTTGGTTTCTAACATGGTTTTCGTTTGATAATCTAAACCATCATAGAGGATCTATCACTGATGTCATTTCTCTACACCGTGATGAGAGCACTGAGTTAAGAGATTTTTGAATCCCTTAAAGTATCTGCAGAATGGTTCACTCTGTGCTTTCCTAAACCGCATGATATTCTTTCTGATGAGGGCAGTCTTGTGGATTGGGTAAAATTTCTTCAAGAAGGCCTTGACAAAATCATCCCACGTTGTAACTGAACCTACAGCCAAACTGTACAACCATTTTTTAGCTAGGTCCTTTTGGGAGAAGGGAATGAAATGTAACCTAACGACACCGTCTCCTAGCTGGGAAATTGCATCATGAGGCATACTTCTTCAAATTCTCTAATAAAGAAGTACGCATCCTCCAATTCTAAACCTCAAAATTTTGGAAGAGTGTTGATGAAGTGGGGTTTCAACTTAAAGTTATATCCATTCGCCTAAGGAAGTTTTATACAAGATGGCAGTAAGATTTTAATCGGGTAAAACCTGTCCTGAGCAATGTCATCACCGGTTCTGGATGCAGGGGTAGAGAAGTATTTCTGGTTAATCTGAAAGTTACAGAATCTCTTACTTACTCTTGCATGCAGTACACCACAAACAACATATAGACAACAAACAATCAAAAAGAATAAAAACAAACAAAATAAAGAGAAACAATCACCAAGCCTTAGTCTAAGGTACCTAGACCTAGACGACTCCTAACTGGTCGATTCTCCAAGGGTGGTTGTTGCAAGAACTCGACTACAAGTTAATCGGCCATGAAAGGGCAAACTCGATAGGGGTATCCGGGTGTGAGCCTCGGACCTTAATTACGCCAAACTACGGAGCTTTCGAGGCTTAACCTCTCAATCCTCTTTCCTTAGACACCGATTTTGCATGAGTATAGTTCTTGCAATTTTCACCCTCCGTTAATCTCTTAGTGAGTCTGAGATCCCTAGGGTCAACATCTATCAATTTTTAGTTAAGGTTTGGGATTGTGAGTGCACCTGGAAATGGTTTTTGGACTAAGAAAGGGTGATGAAATCCCCACCTTATCTTGTTTATTTGGGTTTTGCCCTTAATGTCAATTGTGCAAGTGTATAGTATATTCACAATAAGGTAACACTCAAAGTGATAAATCACTCCAAAATATTGGTCATATAATGCACACGTACCTTTCTTCAGCACTCTTCAACAGAAATTGAAATGAATTGAAATAAACACGTGCCCTAAATTCAAGAGTCTAATCCGATTTCCAATTTAGCAACAAATGGATTTCTGTTAAGTTTATTAAAAATGTATAAGGTGAAGCATACAAGTGTACTAAAAAATTTTAGAAAGCAATTTTTGAGCGATTTTCGGCAGCCCTGCAGAAGAGCTTTTGTTAGTACTTCAATCGGAGAAATTCGCTTTTACACTCCGAGGCAAATGAATTCCTCGTGCAATGTCTTTGGCCACCACTCTTGCTTCCCGTAATAGTTAGCTTCTTAGCACTTCTCCTACACACAAAAACAAAGAAGAATCTTTAGTATTGAACAATAAAGCCGTTCCCTCCCAGCAACGACGCCAAAATTTGATCGGCAAAAAGCAAGCATAAAAATAAGGAAAGGAGTGATGGTCGATGTTATTGCTTTTGAGATTCTTTCGTAATAGCAAAGTGGCTATACGGGTCGTATTCACAAAGAGGGAGAGCGATAGAAGCTTTGATGCGGGTTCTTTATTCAAAGTAAAGAGAAAGTTCTTTATTTCAAATAAAGAATTGAAAAGAAAACAAGTATTATTTCAAAAATTTCTTGGTTTTGGTTGATGTTTGTAAAGATGAGTTTTCTTAAAGGTAAAAATGCATGGCTAACTTTCTACTAAGTGCTCCCATTAATCTCTAACTTCTTGAAGATGTAGTCTCAAAATGGATCATAAGTAAGCATAACCCTTATATATAGGAACTATTTACGTTAGAGATCGAATGAAAGTTCTTCCTTTAACTTAGCTTTACACGGTAAAAACTTGAACATTTCCTTATCAAGATCCAATTGAAGGCGAGAATAAGAGAAGAAATAAGTGCACTGATGGTATCGGTAAAGATTAATAGGAATATCTCTAACTTACAAAAATAAGTAAAGATTACAATCTATAGATCATCAAAAACTGTTAAACATGAAATATAAGAAAGGAAAAACTTTTAAGTAAGTTAGAGTTAGAACCCTCGTCTTAATATGTCATAACTCTCGTTTACACAATGCTTGTTTGACACTATTGACTCATTAAGGTTATCAATCAAGTTACTAGAGATTAGTGGGTTAGAAGTTAATTAGTCATGCAATGAAAGAGTTAGTTAGACATGAGTAAGATAAGAAGCAACAAGAGAGAAGAGATAAAGAGAAAGAGTATTACACTAAAATAAGAAAGTAAAAGCAAATGAAAACACCAAGTAATGAAAAGAAGAAAGAGAAGTATTATTTGTATAAGCTTGTCACCTTCAAATACAACTTGTATACACTCTCTCTTTCACTCTAATGGCTAAACTAAACTAGAAGAAGAAGAAAATACAAACAACCGCAACTCTAAAAACAAACTAACATAAAGATCCTAAACTCTCTAGATATCTCTCTGAAAAATCCCAAGGGGGTATTTATAGGCATCAGGAGAAAGGGGCCAGGGGGCAACCTCTGGCCCAAAGCACCGCGCGGCCGCACCAGTACGGCCACAGAAACACTGCCAGAGCGGCGCGCGCAACGCCGCCTGCTGTGCGCTGTCGCGTCAGTCCCCTGTCGGTTGTACCTTCTGGATTTCTGATTTGAGCCCCCTGGTCTGACAGAATCACCTCCTAAAGTCAATGGCTACTTCGTAGGCCTTTAATCACCCATTAAACGGTGATTTAGGGTCTTCTTCTTCATTGCACACCATGGGCCTAGGATCGCATAAGCAAACCATTATTAGCAATATTTTATATAAAATAAATGTGCATATATGGTAAATATTATGCAATATTAGAGGCTAATCATTCACGCTTTCGCTACGCGTCTTTGATCAGCAACCAGGAGAATCCATGAGCTCCAAGCTCCAAGATCTGAACATGCAGGTCCAGGAGAGTCAAAACTCCTCAACGAGTGGTGTGGTGAATATCAAATGGCGTGCATAGATAAGCACATGTGAATCGATAAATCCAAGTCATAAGCATGTATTGAAAATCGTTCATGAGAACAGGCATACGGGAGCAGGCAAGAAGGCAGTAAGTAAAGAAAAAGTGACAAAATCAGTTATATAAACCCAAATTACCGATCTGTGAGATTAGTACATCGAAAAAATAATCCAAACAAGAAAACTCTCATATATATACCTTATATCTCACATCACTGTATCCTGAGTTCATATAACCCGAGCTGTCTCCCAAATTAAGAAAATATCAGAAAATCGATAAAAAATCGATAAAAACAAAATATCGAACACAAGCAAAACCAGCTGTATAAGCTCAGTTTACGGCTTCATGAGACAAGTACGTCAAAGGAATAATCCAAATAAGAAAACCCTCATCTATATACCTTAAGCTCCATGTTACCGCAATCCAAGTTATACGACCCGAATTGCATAACAGCACGATGAATTATCAATTAGCATCTTATTATTATTACTCATCCTACCCATATATCTAAGTATGTGCCCTAGCGTCCCAACACATATATAACCATATATGAGTAAGCTGAGATTGTTATTAGAAACTGATGATGAAACCAATGTGTTAATTTACAATGGGTCCGTGTGTACCCAAGACCACGACCCAGGTTGTTCCGGTGCTGACCCGATACTTGCCGCTAGGAAAACAGAAAGTGGGTCTTATATTATGCCCATTCAGGAATATAAAAGGAGGTAGGGAGCCAATGCTCCCCTTAGAACACTGGAGGCCTCAGGTAGAACTGGAAGTTTTAGTTGTGCAACATACTTAATACTACTGTAAACATATTCACCACTTGAAGTCCATCAGCTTCCCCCTAACCCAATGTAGGTTGGTCTTTTTATCGTTTATTATTATATAATTATCATATTATAGGAATAGCAGGAGCATGACAGGTTCAGAAGTTACAGGAATAACAGGAGTACATAAGTACTAAAAATACAGATCAATGTATATATAATACAGGATAGCAGGACATGATTCACGAAATATGATAATCATAAGGCAATCAGTAATGTATCAAGTGGCAGGTGATAATTAATATCAAATAAGTGTCGTGATAACAAGCAGGAGTCAGGTGTCAAGTAATAACATGTTAAGTTTTAAGTACAGTAGATATCACTATCGTATATAACGATACAGGAAAATAGTACTGATACAGGGGATCGGTACGAATATAGAAAAACAGTACCGATACAGATCGGTATGAATATAGAAAAATGGTATCGATATAGGAGATCGGTACGAATACAGAAAAACAATACAGTTTTGAAAAATAACATAAATACAGGTTTCAAACTCTTCACAATCATCAAGATAAGAATAATAGTTGAATTATCAAGTAGACAAGCGAGCATGCAAGTAAGCATACATCCAAGCAAAGCTAAATGAGCTAGAGCGAAGCTAATAGACAGCACTAGACGCCATCACGTTCGGTGTGGTTCCTTTCGCGGCACAGCTTAACGCAAATGACGGAGCGAGCGTATAAACGATATACAATGGCGTGTGGCGAAGCTGCACTCACGACATAACTACGGTCGACTGAGTTAGTGATAAAGCGCTGAGCGCTAGATCTGCCTGCCAGGCGTAGTTAAAAGACCTGACGGTCTGAGCGCACTTCTCTTTTAAGGAAGTGGGTGAAAGCCTAAAGGCTAATAGGTCCGAAGGCAGAGTAGGTACCTGCAGAAGTGTCAGTATCATACACACGCATATAACAAGTAGTAACTAAGCTATCAGTAGAGTAATGAAGCCCGAAGGCTAAGCAAAACAGGAATAAAGTAAGCCAGCAGACAAGCGAACAATCAAACGGAGCAAAGTAAGCTAGAGCGAAGCTAACGCACAACGCTATCACGCCCGATGTAGTTACTGCTCACGGCGAAGCCTTGATAACAAACATCAATCGCTCATGACGTAACTATACTCGGACGGAGTTAACAATAGAGCGTTGAGCGCTAGGCTCGCCTACCAGGCGGAGCTAAAAGACATGACGGTCTGAACGCGCTCCCAGCTACCACGAAACCCATAAGGGTGCAAGATCAATTCCTATTGGGTAGCTCGGAAAGTGGGCTGGCCCGGAGGCCGAGTAGGTACCTGAACTAGATGTTAGTACCGCACGAGCACACATATAAATATGATAATTACTAAACTATTTGTGGAGTGAAGAAGCTCAGAGGCTAAGTGTAGAGCCCGGAGGCTAAAGAGCTCGGAGGCCAAGTAGAGAGCCCGAAAGTTAAACGATCACAAAGGCTCAGCCACGCATGATATAAAATAATAAATCATATCACAGACATTATATATGTACAGGTATTAACTATACTACTACAAGCATTCGTCACGCCGATACAGATACATGTGTCCATAGTATACATGAACACACCCACACCGGTACAATAAACAACACTGATACGAATACATATGTCCACTATACAGTTACAAATCCACCAATACATATACATATTACATATAATACAAATCATCCATCGAAGCGGGAAAACTCAGAAGCGAGAACTCTAACCTAAATCTCGGAAAACACTGTGAATCTGGAATCCAAGAAAATGTGCACACCACCAATATATATTAAAATATAATTATATATTTAGAGAAAGAGAATAAGAGAGAGGATAGAGAATCAAGAGAGGGATAGAGACAACAGGAGAGAAACTGAGAGTGGGAGAGAGAGAAATGGGAGAGACGGGCAGGCCACGACCTGGCCTGGCCATGGCCTGGCTCTGACCAGGGGAGAGAGAAAGAGAGAGAGGGAACAAGCAGAGAGAGAGGGAGGGAGAATGAAAGAGAGAGAGAGGAAAGAGAGTAGGAAAAAAAAGGGGGCTACTGCCCCTGCTCACGCACAGGGCGGTAGGGCCAGGCGGCATCAGCCATGGGCGGTCGATGGTGGCGCCGAGGAGAGGCCAGGGGCCAGTGAGGAGGCCAGAGGAGAGGAGGAAAGAAGAGAGGAGATGGGATGTTGAAGATGATGATGATGATGTTGATGGTGGAGAAGGTGGGTGTGTTGGTCTTGGGTGGAGATGGTAGCGGTGGCGATGAGGAAAATAAAGAAGATGAGGGTGGAGCCGATGGTGAAGAGGAAGAGGGAAGAAGATGGTGGAGGTGGAGGAGTTATGGGTAATGAAGTTGATGTTGTTGTGGATGTTGATATTGGTGATTGGAGAGGAGGTGGCTGGCCAAGGGAGAGGCCGAGGAAGCATCACCGACCAGAGGAGGTTGCCGGCGGTGGTCGTACGCCGGAGTTGAAGGTGGTGGCAGGTTGCTTGGTAGAGAAGAGAGAGGGGAAGGTAAGAGAAAGAATTGAGAGTGAGAGGGAGTAATTAGAGAGATCTAAAGAGAGATTGAAGAAGAGGGGGAGAAAGATTTGTTGGAGGGAGAGAGAGAGAGAGAGAATTTGAGAGAAGGAGGGAGGAGGGGTTGCCGCTGGCTGCGGGCTGAGGAAGAAGAAAGAAAAAACAAAAAAAGAAAAGTGAAGAGAACAGGGAAATAAAAAGAGAAGGGGAGAAGATATTTTAGGTAAACGTGTGATGGAGAATAAAAGGAGAAAAGAAAAGAAAAAAGAGAAGGAAAAAGATGTGGATGAGAAAAACAGAGAAGGAAAGAAAAAGAAAAGATATAGAGAAATCTTCGGATCTGGGAAAATCTCAAAAACACCGAAAAAATAGAGTAATCCGAAATGTTCCTACAAAATTCTAAAAAATAACAAATATTATTTTAAGATATATGATGAAATTGAATTCCAGAAATTCAATCTCGTTTTAGAATCAACTGTGATATCGCCTGACACCAAATCCGGCCAAGTTTTGATAAATTCAGAAAAATCTTATAAAATTCATTAAAGTAGAAAATATAATTTTAAGAGATAATGTAAAAGTGAATTTAGAGATTCAACTTCATTTGTAAACTAAAATTCTGAGAATCGACCAGCGATACCAGTCGACGTAGATTTTGAAGATTTTGCAATTTAATTCGAAAAAAATCCAGAAAATCATGAAAAATCTAAAATACTGAAAAATAATATTTAAAACTGAAATCGGTCAAATCTGACTATCAAAAAGACCAAATCAAGCAATATACTAGGATCGGTCCCCAGTTCAGACTAGGGCTGACTCTGAGTTCACGAATCCGGATCCAATGCAAAATAATCACATAAATAGTCATAAAACAAAAACAAATACCGAAGGTAATTCAAAAAATATGATCGAAAAAATCTGAATACGTATCTAAGTACGTATTTCAGGAACGGGGTGTTACAACAACGGTCGAGCAGACTCAGAGGGAGGCACGATGGGGGAGCGTAGGAATAAATTTAGACATGAATAAATCAAATGTGGAAATGTTTTTTTTGTAAAATACAATTGAAATGTTTGTGTGCGAACAATTTGTCATATTTTGAAACAATGAATTTGCTTATATTTTTTTTGTTCAAATCGTTTTCAAGTAGTGGATGTATAGCGTATGTCTGTGCATTAAACGAAAGCGTTAAAAGGTCTGCTCGGCCTTGCAGGGCTAAACATCTATTCGGTCAGGCAGTGCCAAATAGTTAAGTTCTGTTCGGCTCTGCAAGGCTGAACATAACAGCTATGTTCGGCATTACAAGGCCGAACAGGATGATTATGTTCGGCCTTGCAAGGCTGAACATTTTGTAAATATTCATCCATTCACAGTTTGATTTTGTTCAGCCATCACGGTCGAACATACTGATACGTTCAGTCGCGCAGGCCGCATATTAATTAGAAGAGATCAACAAAACCAAAATATTTTATGTCAGAAGCAATGAATAAATAATTTATGTCACATTCCCATAGCCAAAACCTTTTCTTTTTTTTTTTTTTTTTAGGAAACCACCCTTTTTTAAAAATCTAATTGAATATTACAACACAGACAGAGTTTAGTCAATTTCATTTGTAGATCCATCAATATTAGTGCTAAACAAATCTGAATATATCTTGAGTTGTTCCTCGTAATTGCCATCCCATCCATTAGCGATTGGAAATCGTTTATGGTGCCACATGCGACAAATTGGGGGTAGTGGATGTCCCTTGCTTAGATGTGGTTGCATATAAATGTAACTTATGTCAACAAAAAATTATTAAATTCGTGAAAGATTGAATTTACTGAATATTTTACTAACCTCAATAAAATGGTTGCTGTTGACAAACCCAATTGAAATGCTTCGACGTGCGGTTTAAGAGACTGGCTCAGTCCTTAGCGGTAGGAAAGTGAGACCTCAAGTGATAACAATATGAACATCAAAATATACTGAGATGCTACAAGATATCCCATATCGGGCATGACGAACCACTTTGCATATGGAGCTCTGCCTTCGAAATGATTTAGTAATTGTCTGATTTCTTCTACATGCTTCGCACTTTTGTAAACACCTAAGTATAAATGTGCGTAAGTGTTTATTTCTTATACTATATCACGTCTTATTTGAGCCCATCCGTCTTCTCCAAAACCTAGCAAATTCGTAATGAATCGTTATCCACAAATTTCATCTGCTTGCATGTCTTTTACATTCATAATGAACGAGCGCATTAGTTTAAGAAATTGTGTCAAGTAACTCACATGCAGATGTGAGCGCTTTGGCCTTACGACCTATGACAAAGAAAGATTAGAAGGTGATTAGTCTATAATAATCACTCGAAATTTTCACCTCAATACACATCTATATAATGAAATACATTTTGCTTTGACCACCTACTAGGTTGTGGGCATTAGGGGATCAAAGATCCAGAAGTGGGTGTCGAGCAGCTATCTTGTGCGGATTTCACGAGCTCGAACTGAGATGGTAATCGATGAGTTGATACTTCATACTTTGAAATACGCTTATTGTGTTTTCTAATCTTCACCTCATATTCTACAAGGGATGAAGTATTAGGTACAACCAACTTGCATATTTTTTTCAACAATATTAGTTTTTCTGAATAGCATGCCTTCAAAAATGTTGATTGATCATCTCGAACTCATCTACCAAACATTTCTCTAGGTCTTTTATTGCTTCAAGATCATTAGGTGCTGACAGTGACATGTCCAGTTTCTTCCAGCGACGGTCAATATAATCTGCTGGGATGGGCATGTTGACTCTACCATACTCGGCCAGCTTGTGTGCACACGGTAAGCCATGCAAATTTCTCAATAAGCATTTACAAGCTTCGACATCCACTCTGACGGTGCTAACTAGTTTGGATTCATTGATAATCTTTTTCAGTACGGCAATGAATACAACACCACATAGAAGCTTGAATTGAGATGGCTTAAAGTTGTGTAGTGCAACATTACGACTCTTCTCGAACGATGCCTTTACATCTGTATGCTTGTAACTCCAACAATACATGTACTTGGACCAACATGTCTCAAAATTCCCAACCGATGAGCAACGGTATCTCTTTAGTTTCGCATGTGCACTCTCAGCACAGAAAAGTTTAAATAAATGAGATTAGCATCCTATTGAAAAAACAATACTCATTATATTAGATAGAAAAGTGACGAAATCATACCAATTGTTGCGGTAGTTCCAAAACGCATCATTGTGTCGGTCTAGCATGCGATAAATCTCTCTTTGCACTTGTCGATCCACGTAGCCTTAACATATTCAAGCACCTTTTGAAAATCACAAAAATCCTCTTTTAGCCGACCCACAATCGTGAAAATTCCTCCTCGCTATCGACTATAACCATTAGATTCCATGAAGAGGTCAAATCTTTCTTTAGTGTCAATTTTTTTTTTACAATGAGCAAGTATATATTTTTCTTATATGCCATCTGTATAAGAAATGATGAGATTCTAGAAATATTTTCTCTACAGCATTTATGCATGCCAAATCTCTATCAATGAAAATAACAAATGGTATTTCTCAACCATGCCTCAACAATCTCAGTCTATCCAAGCACCAACTGAAATTATCTTCTTGTTCGGCTTCCAGGTAGGCAAACGCAATAAAGAAAGTCATTTCAGTGCTTGTAATCCCAACGACCCCATCAAAGATAACCTATACTTGTTGGTCTTGTATGTGCATTCATTATTAATACCCAGGAAAATGCATATAACAAATCAATGCTAGCTGGGTGAGCCCAAAGTATATCTTTTACAGTGTCTGTATCAGGACAACACCTGTGAATCTCAATATATCCATGTTCGGAAAGGTTTTTAGTAGTTGCCGCCATTTGTAACCTTTCGACATACTCAACGACTTTAAACTTATACCTTACATTGTATATTGTCCTTAATGTGCTAATATTGAGATTGTTTCTTTGTTTTAACGTATTCAACATGTCTCTTGTCTGAACAAGAGTCTTCAACAAATCTACAACTAATTTCTTTTCTTCTTCTGAAAGTCTATGGCAAAAGAATGTCCTTCCAAATTTTCGGTCGGATAATGGTTATGAATACGACACTGAACCATAAGAACCCACTCAGCTGTATTGGACAACTCCTTACCCTTCAGTAGAAACAGACAACCACATTTCTTACTTCCTATACTCCTTGCCCCCCTTTTGTCTTCCATCTTCGCATTTCTATTTTGTAGGTTCCCCCTCTATCGCAACATAGGAGTACCCTTCGATTTTTTCGCATTTCAAATACATCAGATCTCTTCACAACGATGAAAAATCCTTGTGCAATTGCAACTTCTTATGCCATTTTATCAATGTCTCTCACTTTCAAAAATCTCATGTGTGGTAAAGTCTCCCTGTAATCTACTCTTGCAAGCTCAGTACTGACATTGCTGTATCGGGAAGAAGTCTGCCCCTGCAAATGGTTCATATGAAAAACACAGGGTTAACACTGAAAATATTTGGATAAAAAATAAACCATGAAAAACTCACTGTTCGACCATATAGTGCCAAACAGAAAGACAATGTTCGACCGTTTTTGGCCGAATAGTGTGCATATGTTCGGCCGATATAGGTCGAACATTATGCCTTTGTTCGGTGTTTTACCCAACCGAATAGAGAATTATAGTTTTCTCTGTAATTCTCTGTTCGATTGATGACCACCAAACAATTATTATTAGTTCGACTATCATCCATCGAACAAACATTATCTGTCAGTGGTTGACCACTGAACAGTTAGTATTCATTTGGCGTTCGAACACCGAATGGGGATGAAACCTATTTAAAAATTTTAATTTTTTTGGAGATTTTAATTGGTAAAAACCAACTTTCTCGGTGTTGGCAAGTTCCAGAGTTTTTAGTTGCTTCTCCATTAACGCCCACTACGAAACATAGGTTGATTTTAAGTGTGTGGGTGCGTAAATTTTTTTAGGGTTTAAAGGTTAGGTGTTGAGTGAGTGTAGAAGGAAGAAGATAGGGGGCCTTAAGCACTTTGAGTGGGGTGCCATCATAATATGGGGGTGCCCTAATCAGTTTTGAATTTTTTATAAAATTAAAAATTGAAGGGTATATGAGTAATTTTCATCGGGGTAAAAAAGTAATTGAATATTAAGAATTTTAAGCGGGGTGCCTTTAGCACTTTTTGGGGTGGAAATAACCGTTCCCTTGATCAAGGGGCGGCTCATGTTTCAAAAAAAAAAAAAAAGTAAGACATTGAGAAGGAAAAGAGAGAGATTTTAGGACTTTTTTGATTTTTGAGAGTATAATGTTGAGAGAGATAATTTTAATGAGACAAACAAGGACATTTTGGGATTTTAGAAAAAAATAAGTGGCATCCATGCCACATGATGGAGAGCGGATATTGCCACCCCAAAGTTTGAGGAAACCCCCCCTAAGATTAAGGCACCCATCAATTGGATTAAAACACCCCTCCAAAAATTTATATTACACAACCAGTTATTATTTTTAAAAATCCACAAAATACCCTCTCTCCCTATTCATCTCCCTCATTCTCTCTCTTCCTATTCTCAAACGCCGACGCCCCTCGATCTCGACCACCGACCGACCAACAACTGTCGAACGACGCTCCATCATCGATCCCCATCGTTCTCGCCGCCGTCGAAGGAATTTGAGTATTTTTTATGAATTCTAAAAATCCAATTTTGAATATTTTTTAGTATAATTGTTTAATCTGATGGTTGGTTGATTTAATATGTGTTAGTGTTGTAATAGTAGCAAGAACTTAAAGAATTAGAACTTTTATTGCATCAAAATCTAAAAAAATGGATTTTGGAGGTGATGGGCTCGATTTCTGTTCGGCGATTAAAGGCCAAAATTTTAATCATGTATTCGGTCAAAGGTGACCGAACATTCCTATTCTGTTTGGCCTATATTAATCAAGCATATCTATTCTGTTCAGCAATCGAAGACCGAACATTAGTAAATATGATTGGTTGAATGTAGCGGAACATATTTAGCAAAGTTTGGCAATAGATTGCCGAACAAATTATTTTTCTTTATATAAAATGATCAAAATTTATTCTGTCACAGGCATGGATACTATAGGCCCTTCGAAAAGACACCATAGACGGGGTGAGTCCTCTTCTATGATTACTGAAACAGAGGAGGCTCCATAAATAGAGAAGGAAGACGAGAAGTTAGAAGAGTTGACCACACTATTTTCGGGTGGTCCGACTAACATTTCACTACTGTGGAGTTTTAAAACTTATATTGCGGCAAATATCTGGAATGGTGATGTAAGATATTAATTTAAGAATTTTTGTATTGACTATATGACGAAACCTTAATGATATTATCGTGAAACAAAATTTTTAGGAAAGAGATCCACTCAAATGCATTGCACATGTAACAAATTAAGTGATTGGGTACGGGATGATAACACACTGAATCGCTGGTTTACTAACTATATTCAGCAATATGCATGTATGTTTGCCCAACTAGTATCGAAATTCTCAAAAGATGAACAAATGTACCTTTTCAGCTTGGCATGTGCACTCTTAGCCCTGAAAAGATTGAATAACTTGACATTAATAACATAATATAGAAGATATATGAAAAGATTAGTAGAAGAGTGACTAAATCATGCCGGTTTGATGTGATATTCCCAAAATGTATTATTGTGTCGGTCCAACATGCAACAAACATCTCTTTATACTTGTCCATCCATGTAGTCTTCACGTATGTAAGTACTTGAGGAAAATCATAAAAATCATCATTTAGCTGACCAAAAAATCGAACAAATTCCTCCTCATTTTCGGCCATCACCAATATATTCCATGAAGCCATGAATAGGTCAAATCTATCTTCTGTGCCTAAACTTTTTTGCTTTGAGTAAGAATATTTTTTTCTTATACAGCATTTGCATAATAAATGACGAGAGATGGGAAATATTTTCTCTATGGCATTCACGCATGCTATATCTCTGTTAGTAACAATAAAAAATGGCATACAACCATGCATCAATGACCTCAAACTATCCAAGCATCAATTGAAATTATCTTCCCGTTCGGCTTTCAAATATGCAAATGCAATAGAAAAAATCATTTCAGTGCTTGTAACCCCAATGATATCTATCAAAGGTAACCAATATCTGTTAGTCTTGTATGTGCAATCTATTATTAAGACCCGAGAAAATACACACAATAAATCAATACTAGTCGGATGAGCCTAAAGGATATCTTTAATACGTATCTGTATTGGGAGAACTTTTATGAACCTCAATATATACGTATTCGGAATTTTTTTTTCAATATTTGTTGTATTTGCGACCTTCCGACATATTTCACAATTCTATGCTCTTGCATTGTAAATTATCCTCAATGTGCTCATATTGAGACTTTTTTGTTTCAATGTATTCACAATATCTCTTGACTGCACAAGAGTCTACGACATATCTACAATCAATTTCTCCTCTTCTTCTGACATTCTACCGGCAAAAGAATGTCCTTTCAAATTTTCTGCGCCAAATGGTTATGAATACCACACGCTACAAAAAGTATCCACCCTTCATCATGGGACAACTCCTTGCCCTTCAATAGGAATGGACAACAACATTTTTTGCTACCGGGAATTTTTGATCCCTTGCTGCTCTGAATTTTCTTCACATTTCTATTTCTATATATTCTCTTTGTCACCACTTAGAAGTATTCTTCCATTTTTTCCATTTTTCTTGGCATCGGATTTCTTGATAACGATAAAAAATCCTTGTAACTTACCAACTTCTCGAGCCCACGTTATCAATGCCTCTCGACATTGAAATATCTTATACGTAGTGAAGTCTCCACTGTTGTCAATCATAAGCTCAATACCGATATTGCTACATTGGATAGAAGAATGCCCCTGTAGATCGTCTGTCCAAAAAGACACACGGTTAAATCTATATGCAATTATCAGTTTGACCAAACAATGTCAAAATGTAACTCATTGTTCGATCGTGAATGACTGAACAAACATAAAAAATGTTCATCCATAAGTAGCCGAACAAAATTAAATGTTCGACCATACTTGGCTGAACATTTGAATTTTGTTCGGCTACTTATGGATGAACATTTTTATGTTTGTTTGGTTGTAATTAACCAAACAGACATAAATGTGTTCGCCAAATAACCACCAAACAGATAATGAACTTACCTTAATAAAAACACTAAAAACTGAGATTTGAATGGGAAAAATCTTATATTTTCACTGTTGTGACTCTCTAGGGTGATTAATTGCTTATCCATAGCTCTCAAAGAGGAAATGTGGGTGATTTTTTTGCGGTATGGTGCTTCAAAATTTCTAGGATTTTTGAAAATGGGGGAAGAATGAAATGGGTTGGGAGGATAAGGGTGGGGGTGGGGTGCTTTCATCACAAGAGGGTTCTTTATCATTAGGCTGTTTTTTTTTTATAATTATGATATCTTAAGGGTAAATAGGTCTTTTAATAAAGGGTATAAAGATAAATCAACTTAAGCTAAAATTTGGTGGGTGCCTTCCTCATTTTTTGGGATGGCAATATCCGTTCCGCACATGATTAGGGTTTAAAAGAAAATTAAACAATGGGCCTTGACTTGGAAAGTATAGAGTAATAAATAGTGATTTTTATAGTCGAGGGGGGCAAATTGTAACTCTTATGACAGCACAGGGGAGCAAATTGCAATTTACCCGAAAGAAAAAACAACATTTTTTTGTTTATTTCTCTCAAACTCTTTCATCTGAAATTTAACCATAAACATTTGCTAAGATTAGAAGTCATTACCTTAACTATTAATTTTTTTAAAATTTATTATGTAATAACAAATTGTAGAGTTATAATATTAATTGAAAAAGGAGTATATTTAAGATTGGATTTGACCAAATAAGACTTAAAATAAGCCTCCCTAAAAAATAGTGCCAGGGTCGTGGTCGGGGTCAGGCCTCACCCTCAAAATATAATGGGTTTAAAGTAAGGCCTCAGCCGCTGTCAACCAAACCCCCCACCCCCACCCCAAAAATAACCAAAGAAAAAGAAAAAGAAAAAATCTCCCCGATCTAATAGCTATAATCATTTTGCTCTCTCACATTTCTTCCCACTCACAAACACTTTTGACTCCTTGCCCAAGATAGTTACATAAGCAGCATAATAATACTTTTCCCATATCCGACTGTTACTCTTTTGTCAAGTTTAAGGTAACGCAAAACTTAAACTAATGAGTGATGATATTTGTACTATTTTTTATACTACATTATACTACTACTCTATGAAATGTAGGTCACACTTGTAACACCTCGTTTCCGGAATACGTACTTAGATATGTATTTTAATTTCTTGATATTTTTTTAATTTTCTATAGTATTTATTTATATTTTATGATTATTTATTTCACTGCTTGGTATCAGATCCAGATTTAGAATCAACTCAAGTCTGAACCAGGGACCCGATCACATTGAACTAATCGATTTGACCATTTTGGTAGTCAGATTTGATCGATTTCAGCTTCAAATATTATTTTCTAATATTTTAGATTTTTTTTATGATTTTATGAAATTTTTCAAAATTGAATTATAAATTTTCAAAACCGGTGTCGACACGGTGCCGCCGATTGATTCTCAGATTTTTATTTATAAATAAAGTTGAATTTCTAAAAACTGCTTTCACATTATTTCTTAGAATTATATTTTCTATATAAAAACATTTTTGGGGATTTTTCTGAATTATCAAAATTCAACCGGATTTGGTATTGACAGGTATTGTTTGTTGTTTCAGAATTTTTAATTTAAAAATGAGATTGAATTTCTTAAATCAGATTTCACCATGTGTCTTAATATAATATTATCTATTTTGAGAATTTTTGGGAGCCTTTTCGGAACTGTTAAATTTTGACCAAATAAAATATTATTTGAGTTCTCGGATCTAGGAGTTTTGACCGGATATTTTCTTTCTTTTATTTTCTTTTTCTTTCCTTTTTACCCACCACATCTTTTCTTTTCTTTTTACCTTTTCTCCTTTTTTCTCCTTCACAGAAATCCCCCTTCAAAGTATCTCCCCTTCTCCTTTTATTTCTCTTCTTCCTCCTCTTTTCTTTTTCCTTTCTTTCTTCTTCCCCTGGCTAACACAGCCGGCGGCGCCAACCTCCTCCTCCTCCTCCTCCCTCTCTTTCTTAGAATTTTCTCACTCTCTCCCCTATCTCTATCTCTCTCTAATTTCCCACTCCCCCTCTCCTTTACTCTCTTTCTCACTCTCAATTTTTCACTCTCTCTTTCATCCAAGACCGGCACCACCAGCACCTCCGGCCACCTCCACCACGCCGGCGGTGGCCCCACCAAGATTTGGTTACCATTTTTGTCCCCTCCAAATCTCTTCTCTCTATCTCTCATATCTCTCCCTATCTCTCTTCACTTTTCTCTTCCTTCTAAGCTCAGCGACCAACATGGTCGGTCGATCCCCTCTCCGCCGAGCCACCTCCTGCACCCTCAAACTCCGGCCACCTCTCCTCCCCCACTTCCCTTCTTCTCCATTTCCTTCTTCAACTCTAAATTCCACCACCATCCATCTCCTTCTCCTCCTGCCCAACCACCACAACTATCTTCTTCCTTCTCCCAATTTCTCCACCTCCTCTTCAATCCCCTCACCATCAAGCTTCTCCATCATCTCCTCCACCTCAATCTCCTCCTCTCCACTAAAATCCACTACAACCACTACCATTTGCACCACCACCACCACCAAACCACCAACACCACTCCTCTATTCACCACCCCTCTTCCCCTCGTGATCGGCCACCTTCAGGTGGCGCCGCCACCCCTGGCTGCGCGCAGCCAAAGCACCGCCCTCTGGCCGTGAGCCCAAGTCTACGACCACATGGTCAGGGCCCTTTTCTCTCTCCTTGTTCTTTCTCTCTCAATCTTTCTCCCTCTAGATCTTACTTTCTCTCTAACTTCTCTCTAAGTCTCCCTCTTGGCTGTGGATGTTGCCCGTGTCCGTGCACATATATTTGGGATTCTGAATTTCGCGACATATTTAGTGCTTTGAGGCGAGTGATTCGCGCTTTATTTAGGTACCCCGCTTCGACAGTTGTTTTTATTGTAATTTGTTGGATTTGTATTGTATTTATGGGACTTTGTATTTGTATCGGTGTTGTGGGCATGTAACCAATGTTATGTATTGTATCAGCGTAAGTGTGTACATGTATACTGTAGACACATGTATTTGTATCGGTGTGACGAATGACTATAGAAGTGTAGTTTATACTTGTATATGTATACTGCCCGTGACATGTTCTTCTACTACTTTATTATCATGTGTGGCCGAACCTTCGTGGTCGTTAGCCTCTGGGCTCTATACTCAGCCTCTGGGCTTCGCCACTCCACGAATATTCTAATTATTATCATATTTATTTGTGTGCTCGTGTGGCACTACATTGGTGCTGGTTGCAGGTAAAGCCCACTTTCCAAGCTGGCTACCCAATAGATTTTACTCCTTGCATCCTCTGGATTTCGTGGTAGCTACCAGGAGTGCGCTTAACCATATGGTCTCCTTACAGCCCTTTGGGGGCTCAGACCATCAGGTCCTTCGGCCCCACCTAGTAGGTGAGCCTAGCGGTCAGGGCTTTACCACTAACTCCGTCTGGGTGAAGTTACAGCGTGGGCGTGGCTTCGTCACGGGTTATGCGGAGCGATTTACCCGCCACCACACGCGCGCTTAGCTTCACCGTTAGTAGTAACTGATTAGTCTCTAATATTGCATAATTTTTACCACATCTGCACATTTATTATAAAATACTGCTAATAATGGTTTGCTTGTGTGATCCTAAGTTCATGGTGTGCAATGAAGAAGAAGACCCTAAATAACCATTTAATGGGTGATTAAAGGCTTACAAAAGTAGCCATTGACTTTAGGAGGTGATTCTGTCAGACCAGGAGATCAATTAAAAATCTAAAGATCCAGCTAACAGGGGACCGAAGCGACTGCACGCAGCAGGTGGCGCTACGAGCGCTGCTTCAGTACGTACTGGCGCGGCCGCACCAGAGTCATGGGCCAGGGGTTGTCCCCCTGGCCCCCTTTCCCCTGGTGCCTATAAATACCCCCCTTCGATAGTTCTTCAGGGAGATATCTAGAGAGTTTAGGTTCTTTATGTTAGTTTGTTTTTAGAGTTATAGTTGTTGTTGTTTTCTTCTTCTAGTTTAGGTTAGCCATTAGAGTGAAAGAGAGAGAGAGAGTGTGTGTGTGTGAACAAGTTGTATTTGAAGGTGACAAGCTTATACAAGTAATACTTCTCTTTCTTCTTTTCATTTACTTGGTGCTTTCATTTACTTTTACTTTCTTTTTTTAGTATAATACTCCTTCTCTTCACTTCTTTTCTCTTGTTGTTTTCTTCTCTTGCTCATGTCTAATTAACTCTTTCATTGCATGGCTAACTAACTACTAACCCACTAGTCTCTAACAACTTGATTGATAACCCAAATGAGTCAATACTTTCAAGCAAGCCTTGTGCAAATGAGAGTTATGACATCTTAAGACGAGGGTTCTAACTCTTACTTACAAGTATTCCCTTTCTTATATTTCATGCTTAACAAATTTTGATGATCTATAGATTTTAAACTTTACTTGTTTTCATAAATTAGAGATATTCCTATTAATCTTTGCCGATTCCATTAGTGCACTTGTTTCTTCCCTTGTTCTCGCCTTCATTGGATCTTGATAAGAGAATGTTCAAGTTTTTACCGTGTAAAGCTAAGTTAAAGGGAGAACTTTCATTCGATTTTCAACGTGAATAATTCCTATGCATAAGGGTTATGCTTCCCTATGATCCATTATGAGACTACATCTTCAAGAAGTTAGAGATTAGTGGGAGCACTTAGTAGAAAGTTAGCCATGCGTTTTTACCATTAAGAAAATTCACTTTTACAAAACATCAACCAAATCTTTGAAACATAATTTGTTTTCTTTTCAATTCTTTATTTGAAATAAAGATCTTTCTCTTTATCTTGAACAAAGAAGCCGCATCAAAGCTTCCATCGCTATCCCTCCTTGTGGATACGACTCGTATAGTCACTTTGCCACTACGGAAGATCGCAAAAGCAGTAACATCGACCTTCACTCCTTTACTTAATTTTGTGCATGCTTTTTGCTGATCAAATTTTGGCGCCGTTGCCAGGGAGGGAATGACTTTATTGTTCAATACTAAAGACTTTTCTTTGTTTTTGTGTGTAGGAGAAGTACCAAGGAGCTAGCTATTACGGGAAGCAAGAGAGGTGGCCAAAGACACTACACGAGGAATTCATTTGCCCTCGAAAAATTCGTGTAAAAGTGAATTTTTCCGATTGAATTACTAACAGAAGCTCTTCTGTAAGGTTGCCAAAAATCGCTCAAATTGCTTTCTCAAATTTTTAGTTCACTTGTATGCTTCACCTTTACACTTGTAATATTCAACAGAAATCCATTTGTTACTAAATTAAAAATTGAATTAGGCTCTTGCATTTAGGGCACGTGTCTATTTCAATTCATTTCAATTTCTTTTGAAGAGTGCTAGAGAAAGGTACATGTGCATTCATATAGAATAGGACCAATATTTTGGAGTGATTTATCGCTTTGAGTGTTATGTTGTTGTGAATATACTGTATACTTACACAATTGACATTAAGGGCAGAACCCAAATAAACAAGATAAGGTGGGGATTTCATCACCCTTCCTTAGCCCAAAAACCATTTCCAAGTGCACTCACACTATTCCAAGCCTTAACTAAAAATTGATAAACGTTGGCCCTAGGGACATCTCGGACTCACTAAGAGATTAACCGAGGGTGAAAATTGCAAGAACTATACTCCCACAAAATTAGTGTTTAAGGAAAGAGGATTGAGAGGTTAAGCCTCGAAAGCTTCATGGTTTGGCGTAATTAAGGCCCGTGGCTCGCGCCTAGATACCTTCGATCGATTTTTGTCATTTCCTGGCCGATTAGCTTGTAGTCGAGTTCCTGCAACAACCTCCCCCGGAGAATCACCAGTTAGAAGTCCTCTAGGTCCAGTGCCTTAGACTAAGGCTTGGTAGTTATTTCTCTTTCTTTTTGTTTGTTTTTATTCTTTTCGATTGTTTGTTGTTTATACGTTGTTTGTGGTGTGCTGTATGCAAGAGTGGGTGAGAGATCCTGTAACTTCAAGATTAACCAGAAATACTTCTCTACCCTAGCATTTAGAACCAGTGATGGCATCGCTACAGGACAAGTTTTACCCAATTAGAACCTCACTGCCATCTTATATAAAACTGCCTGAGAACGGAAATAACTTTGAATTAAATCCTCAATTCATCAACATTCTTCCAAAATTTCATGGTTTAGAATCGGAGGATGCATATTTCTTTGTTAGGGAATTTGAAGAAGTATGCCTAATGATGCGCATTCCCCCAGCTAGGAGACGATGCCGTTATTTTATGTTTCATTCCCTTTTCCCTAAAGGACCTACTAAGAAATTGTTGTACAGTCTAGCTGTAGATTCAATTATAACGTGGAATGATTTCGTCTAGGCCTTCTTGAAGAAATTCTATTCAATTCACAAGACTGCCCTCATCAGAAAGAATATCATGCAGTTTAGGCAAGAACAGAGCGAACCATTCTGAAGATACTTTGAACGATTCAAAGATCTCCTAACTCAGTGCCCTCATCACGGTATAGAGAAATGACGTCAGTGCCAGATTCTCTATGATTATTTGGATTATCAAAAACGAAAACCCTGTTAGAAACCATGTGTCCGGGAGGGTTCTTGAAAAAGAATGAAAATCAGGATTGTGATTTGTTTGAGGATCTAGCTGAGAAAACCCTGCAATGGGAGCCAGCCTCGGAAAAACCAGAAATTTACAGTCTATAGCTTCAAAAGGAGGGCTTTTATCCTTAGAATTAACCATAGCTACTGAAGCTAAGATCGTAACCATGATGAGCAGAATAGAGGATATAGAAACAAAAGAGTCAGCCAATGTCAACCAAATCAACCCACCACAATTCACATTCTAAGTTGTTCATACTGTCAGGCACCAAGCCATATTTTTGAAGAGTGTCCTGTTTTTCAGATTCAGTAAGTACCGCTGGAACACATGAATGCGGCCTACTCAACACAATCCGTACTCGCAGACATACAATCCCAGTTGGAGAAATCACCCAAATTTCTCTTGGGCCCAGAACAATTCTTCCAGGCCAAATTTCCCCAATAATTTTCACCATCCCACTCATCAAACAAATTTTCCTGGTCAAGCTCCATATTCCTCCTTCCAAAGTTTACCAATGGGAAAGAAATTCAGTAAATTGGAAGAGAGATGGAAGCTTTTATGAAGTCTCAAGCCGCCTTCATGCGAATCAAGGACAAATACTGAGCAAGCATTCACAGGCTATATCGAGATTGGAAATGCAGATGAGTCAATCTCTAAGTGAAAGACCAAGGGTACTTTACCTAGTCAGCCGCTAGTTAACCCTAAGAACTCCAATCAAGCGTATGAAATTCAGGATCCTCAGACAACCAGTGCAATGTTGTTCATACTCTTCGATCAGAAAAGAAGGTGGACAACCAGGTCTACCAGCAGAAAAATCCCACTCACATTGATCCTGCTCCTGCTTCCACATCTGCCAGCTATCCCCAATTGCTCCACAAACGTCTGACAAAGACACACCTGCTGAACAAGTTCATAAGCCTGTAGCACCCTTTACCAATAGGCTTAGGAACAATAATAAGAATATGTACATGGAAAAAATACTTGAGATGTTTAATCAGGTCAAACTGAAAGTGCCTCTTCTTGATGCTATCCAACAAGTCCCAGCCTATGCCAAATTTCTTAAGGATATGTGTACGAAGAGAGAAAAACGAATATGCCCAAGAAAGTGTTATTGGTAACAAACATAAGCGAAATTGTGTCTGGTCCTATTTCGGTGAAATACAAAGATCCGGATGTCCCACAATTTCTTGCACCATAGGACAAACAGAAATTAGCAGAGCACTCCTTGACTTGGGGGCAAGTATCAACTTGCTACCTCTCTCAGTATACCAGCAACTTGGGTTGGGTGAGCTGAGTCCAACTCGAGTCACCATTCAGTTAGCAAACCGATCTGTGAAAATCTCCAAGGAGAAAATCACAATGTCCTTATCCGGGTCGGCGATTTCATCTACCCTGTTGACTTCATTGTGCTTGAGACTCAACCTGTGTCAAATCCTCGGTCTCAAACTCCGGTCATCTTAGGGCGCATATTCCTTGCTACAGCCAATGCCATAATCAACTGTAGGAACGGGTCCATACAATTGACCATTGGAGACATGAGGCAGGAAGTAAATGTCTTCAATCTTGAAAGATAACCCAGGGATATAAATTATCAGACTTTTGAGGTCAATTCCATTGAAAATTTGACCAGTGAGCATGAAGAAATCATAAAGATAGAAACAGAGAGTGAGTTTGATCTGGAGTCTGAGGATTTCAATCTGGATCAGATCATTGACTCAGTAGTGGACTGGGCATCAAGCCCAAGTGTACCCCATCACAGAACCAAAACTCCAGATATCACCTCCAATGAATCATACCTTCTCTAGAGTTAAAAGCCTTACCTTAACACCTCAAGTACGCCTACTTGGGCGGAAGAGAACCCTGCCATTCATCATCGCATCCTATCTGAGTGAACAATAAGAGGACAGCTTGATGTCTATTCTGAAGAGATATAGGGCAGCCATTGGATGGACCATGAAAGATATTAAGGGGATAACTCCAGCAATAGTTCAACATACAATTCATTTAAATGATGAAGCGATCCCTAGGAGGGACCCACAGCGTAGGCTCAACGCACTGATGCAAGAGGCCGTAAAAACGGAAATTTTGAAAATGTTAAACAATGGGATCATTTATCCCATTTCTGATAACCAATAGGTTTGCCTGGTTCATTCGGGCCCCAAGAAATTTGGTTTTACGGTGGTAGAGAATGAGCAGAAAGAGTTGGTACAAATAAGACTACCTACCAAGGTTCGTATTTGTATTGACTATAGAAAGTTGAATGCGGCCACTCGTAAAGACCACCTCCCGCTACCCTTCATCGACCAAATGCTTAAACGCTTGGCTGGACATGAGTACTATTGTTTCCTCGATGGGTACTCGGGATACAATCAGATCCCCATTACTGCAGAAGACCATGAGAAGACTACGTTCACTTGCCCATTAGGAACCTTCGCCTACCGACGCATGCCCTTTGGATTGTGCAACACTCCCGCAACATTCCAATGGTGCATGCTCGGTTTGTTCTCCGACATGGTTGAACGTTTTTTTGAGATTTTTATGGATGACTTCTCTATCTACGGAGATTCATTTGATCAATATCTTCATCATCTGGAGTTAGTTCTGCAAAGATGTAAGGAAAAGAATCTAATTCTGAACTGGGAGAAATGTAATTTTATGGTGAGACAGGGGATTATCTTAGGCCATGAGATTTCTAGGAGGGAATTGAAGTGGACAAGGCAAAAGTAGAATGATTGCTAAGCTACCACCACCCAAAATCAAGGATATCAGGTCCTTTCTAGGGCATGCTAGGTTCTACCGACGGTTCATTAAGGGCTTTAGCAAAATCGCTAGGCCCTTAACCACCTGCTCGCAAAGGATATGTCCTTTGATTTTAACGAAGCATGCTTCAAATCATGGGAAAGCTTAAGCAAAACCTTGTATCTACGCCTACTATTTCTGCTCCAGATTGGGTATAACCGTTTGAAATCATGTGCGATGCCTCTGATTTTGCTATCGGCGCTGTTCTTGGACAGCACATTGACAATAGGCAGCACATGATCTACTACTCAAGTAGGACCCTGAATGACGCCCAACAGAATTATACAACGACTGAGAAGGAATTCTTGGCCGTTGTCTTTGTGCTAGAAAAGTTCAGTCCTACTTGTTAGGATCGAAGATAGTGATTTTCACGAATCACTCGGCATTGAAATACCTCATGACCAAGAGGAACTAAAGCCCGATTAATTCGATGGATCCTTCTGCTTCAAGAATTTGACCTGAAAATTCGGGATAAAAGAGGTATAGAAAATGTGGTAGCTGATCATCCGTCTAGAATTCTGAATGCACCTATCATCCAAGCTCCGATCAATGAGGATTTCCCAGATGAGCACATCCTGGCCATTTTCAAGGAACTATGGTATGCGAACATAGTCAATTACCTGGCCACTGGACAATTACCCGCTGACTGGACAAAGCAAGACCAGTATCGCTTCTTTGCCTAAGTACGACGCTTCTTCTGGGAGCCGTATCTTTTTAAGTATTGTCCTGACCAGATTATTCGACAATGCATACTAGAAGAAGAACAAAGGAGTGTGCTTAGTTTTTTACCATGAACTTGCATGCGGAGGACACTTCGGGTCCCCGCAAAATCACATAGAAGTTTTACAAAGTGAGTTTTACTAGGCCACTTTGTTCAAAGACTCATTTTACTTTTGCAAGTCATGTGCAAATTGTCAGAAAATTGGAAAAATTTCGAGAAGAGACATGATGCCCCTGAAGCCGATACTTGAAGTTGAAATTTTTTATGTTTGGGGTATCGACTTCATTGGACCATTCCCAAATTCATTCGGCAACCAGTTCATCTTGCTTGCAGTGGATTATATCTCTAAATGGGTAGAAGTTGTGCCTCCGAAGACCAATGATAACAAAGTGATTGTCAAATTTCTCAAGAAAAATATCTTCTCCCGTTTTGGCACCCCCAGAGCGATAATTAGTGATAATGGTCGCATTTCTGCAATAGAGTTTTTGAAGCTCTGATGTGAAAATATTTTATCAATCACAAGTTATCCACTCCGTATCATCCCCAAACAAATGGGCAAGTCGAAGTGACCAATCCACAAATCAATCTCATTTTAGGAAAGACTGTTGGACAAAACCGAAAGGAATGGTCGGTCAAGCTAAATGATGCATTATGGGCTTATCGAACTACTTTTAGACGGTCCTGGGGATGTCTTCTTATAGAATCGTATCTGGAAAAGTCTGTCATCTTCCAGTCGGGTTAGAACACCGAGCCCTGTGGGCTATTAAGCAACTCAATTTCGATCTGACCAAAGCCGGTGAACGAAGGAGATTGTAGATCTCAGAGTTGGAGGAGATACAGAGGCTTACGGGAATGCACGAATTACAAAAAGCAGAACTAAAATTTTTCATGACCAGATCATCAACGAAAAAACTTTGCCCCGGGAGACAAGGTTCTATTATACAACTCGAGACTTCATATTTTCACGGGGAAGCTTAAAACTCGTTGGTCTGGACCATTGATGTGCGCACCGTCTTCCACACGGTGCTGTGGTCATTGTCGATCCTAAGAGTAACACAGGAATTCAAAGTGAATGAGTAAAGACTAAAGCCATTTTTGACCAATGAGCCTGCGTCTCATGCTGAAATGGTGCTGAGTCATTTCTCTCTGTCATACACCTGACCATAGCCATCCACACACCACCCAAAAAAAAGTGTAAATAAAAAAAATTAATTAAAATTTTTTAGGGGTTCTTTATACTTATTGTTTATATGCTCACCCCTTATATACTTGTAAATACCCTTTTTGAAATTTCTTTTTCTTTTACTCTCTTCTTCCTCTCGCTTAGCCTATTCGCACTTGGTCGATCCGAGTCGACGGAGACAGTGATATCTTTTCTTCCCCTATTTATTGCATTTGCATTTACATGACTAGCATTGAGGACAATGCATTAGATAGGTGTGGGGGGGTGCTAACATTCTTTCTTTCTTTTTTACTTAAAAAAAAATCCTAAACGAATAAAGAATTTTTATACTCTTTATAAAAATGCCAAAAAGGTTGTAAGAATTAAGGGAACCTTATTAAGGAATCTTTATTTTAGCCTAAATAAAAAAGAAATATTGTTTGACTAAGAGTTGGGAGGGACAAGGAAAATAACTCATACCTTTTATTTAACATCAGTAGAATATGCATAAACAATACACACACGCTTGGGATTTAGAGACACAACTTTGAATTAAAAAAAGTAAGCTGGATAATTATGCCTAAAGAAGCATGATTACTCACGCCAAAAAAGAAATATATATATATATATATATATATATATATATATTATATATATATATAATATATATATTATATATATAAGTAAATCATAATTTCGTGACCTACTCTACTTGCTATTTGACCTGAGGGGTGTTTTTTTCCACTTGGTGCCCTAAAACCATCAGGTTTGGAAGTCATCGGTTTGATATGTGTTACATGAATAAAGTAGAAAACTAAATAAACCAAGAATAAAAATATAGATAAACATTAATAAAATTAAATGACATTTAAAGTTGAGTTGAGAAATCCCAAGCACATCACACTTACACATTATGCATATCTATCTAAAGAAAAAAATAGAATGAGTTAGAAGTACAACATTCTTTCTAAATTCAAAGAAAAATCATAATTTTTTTCTTTTATGAAGGCTAAAGTATAGGAGGACATAAGAGGGTTAAACCTAAATCTTACATCATTCGGCGATTTTTACTAGATGATTGAAAGTTCTTTTTCTTGAAAAAGGTTTGCTGACAACTAACATTTTTCTTTATTTATTGGATTTTGTTGGTACAATCTGCTGAAAACCCTCAGGAGACAAAACTCCTCCTCTAGGAGAAAGCTAGAGGTTTAAAGGCTTGTTGCACATGCTCAGTGCAATCGCGTCACCTGTGAAAGTGGTGTAATAATTCTCTTATTTTTGTTTGCTCGGGACGAGCAAAAAGATAAGTGTGTGGGTGTGATTAGTCTCTAATATTACATAATTTTTATCACATCTGCACATTTATCTTATATAAAATACGCTAATAATGGTTTTTTCTTGTGTGGATCCTAGGTCCATGGTGTACATGAAGAAGAAGACCCTAAATCATCATTTAATGGGTGATTAAAGCCTACAAAAGTAGCCATTGACTTTAGGAGGTGATTCTGTCAGACCAGGAGATCAAATCAGAAATCCAGAAGATCCGGCTAACAGTAGACCGAAGCGACTGCGCAGCAGGCGGCGCTGCGCGCGCTACTTCAATACAGCCGCGAAAACATGGCTTTGGCCGCGTTTCAATAGTCATACTGGCGCGGCAGCGCCAGCGTCTTGGGCCAAGGGTTGTCCCCTGACCCCCTTTCCATTGTGCCTATAAATACCCCCTTGGGGGTTCTTCAGGGAGATATCCAGAGAGTTTAAGATATTTATGTTAGTTTGTTTTTAGAGTTGTAATTGTTTTCTCCTTTTTCTAGTTTAGTATAGCCATTAGAGTGAAAGAGAGAGAGTGTGTACAAGTTGTGTTTGAAGGTGACAAGCTTATACAAGTAATACTTCTCTTTCTTCTTTCTATTTACTTGGTGTTTTCATTTGCTTTTACTTTCTTATTTTAGTGTAATACTCCTTCTCTTTACTTCTTCTCTCTTATTATTTTTCTTCTCTTACTCATGTCAACTAACTCTTTCATTGCATAGCTAACTAACTACTACCCATTAATCTCTAACTACTTGATTGCTAAGCCAAATGAGTCAATAATATCAACAAGCCCTGTGCAATGAGAGTTATGACATCTTAAGATGAGGGTTCTAACTCTAACTTATAAGTATTTCCTTTCTTATATTTTCATGCTTAACGATTTTTGATGATCTATAAATTGTAAACTTTACTTGTTTGCATAAGTTAAAATATTCCTATTAATCTTTGCCGATACCATTAGTGCAATTGTTTCTTCCCTTATTCTCGCCTTCAATTGGATCTTGATAAGGGAATATTCAAGTTTTGCCTTGTAAAGCTAAGTTAAAGGAAGAATTTTCATTCGATTTCCAACGTGAAATAGTTCCCCTGCATAAGGATGATTATGCTTGCCTATGATCCATTGTGAGGCTACATCTTCAGAAGTTAGAGATTAGTGGGAACACTTAGTAGAAAGTTAGCCATGCATTTTTATCATTAAGAAAAATCCACTTTTACAAAATATCAACCAAATCTTTCAAACATCATTTGTTTTCTTTTCAATTCTTTATTTGAAACAAAGATCTTTCTCTTTACCTTGAACAAAGAAGCTGCATCAAAGCTTCCATCACTCTCCCTCTTTGTGGATAGACCCGTATAGCCACTTTGCTACTACGGAAGAATCGCAAAAGCAGTAACATCGACTTTCACTCCTTTATGTAATTTTGTGCATGCTTTTTGCCGCTCAGTAACCACTTTGGAGTGTGATAGTCTTTAGCATTGTGCGCTAGTTTTCGCTCCATCCTTATTTAAGATTCGCTTGGATGTTCACTTATCTGCTCGCTGTTTTTTTTATTTTGCCTTGCTCAGCCCCCGAGCTTCACTGATAGCCTAGTTGTTATCTGTTACTGTATTTTACATACATGTGTTTGGTACTAACACCTTTGCAGGTACTTACTCGCTTTCGGGCCTATTATCCCTTTGGGCTCTTACCCACTTCCTTGAAAGAGGGAGTGCGTTCAGACTATCAGATCTCTTAGCTACGCCTAGTAGGTGGACCTAGCGTTCAACGCTTTGCCGCTAATTTTGTTCGAGCGTAGTTACACAGTGAGAGCGGTTTCACCACGTGCGGTAATATAGCGTTCATACGCTCGCTCCGTCGTGTGCGTTTAGCCGTTCCGCGAGCGGTAACCACGCTGAGCGTGATGGCATCTAGTACTGTATGTTACCTTCGCTCCAGCTTTACTAGCTTCACTTGATGCTTACTTAATTGCCCTCCTGCTTGCCTGCTTGATAATAGTTGTGAAGAGTTTAAACCCTTACTTATACTGTTTTCCAAAAGTTGCATGTTTTTCGGTATTCGTACTGATCTCCTATATCGGTATTGTTTCCCATATCATGTTTATTCGACAGTTAATATCTGATGTGTTATCTCTTGATGTACTTTCACTTGATGTGCTAACACTTACCATATTATTACTTGACACCTGACCCTTGTCTGTTATTAATTGACACCTGCAATACTTACACTTGACTGATTATTACATTATAAGAATGTAGTACTTGATATCCTGATGTACTATGTATTCCAGTACACATGTACTCCTGATACTTCTGACATGCTCCTCTGCCGATTCCCGTACTCTGATAATTACATAATAAACTATAAAGGACAACTTATATCGGTAAAGGGAAACTGATGGACTTCACGTGATGAATATGTTTACAGTGGTATTAGGTATTTTATGCAACTAAAACTTTGGTTTTACCTATGGGCCTCCAATTGTTCCACGGGATGAGGTGGCACCCCCATTACTAATTCCTGAAAGGGCATACAAGAAGACTCTCCATTATGCCTCGCGGCCGGTTCCGTACACTAGCGATGGAACACCCTGGACCGTGGTCTCGAGCATGCACGGACCCACTGTAAACATTACACGTTGGTTTTCATCATCGGTTTTCAATAACAACCTCAGCTTACTCATATATGGACGTATGTATGTTGGGACGCTGGGGCACATACTAGATATATGTGTAGGATGAGTAATAATAATAAGATGCTAATCAATAATTCGACGTGCTGTTTTGCATTCGGATTGTATACACTCGAATTACGATAAAGTGAGTTATAAGATATAGAGATGAGGTTTCCTTATTGGATTATTCTTTGGCGTACTTGTCACATGAAGCGGTAGTCTGAGCTTGTACAACTAGTGATACTTGTATTCAATTTTATTCAGTCTTATCGATTTTATCATTTATGATATTTTTTTTAGTTTAGAGAGGCAATTCAGGTTATATGAAATGAATATACGGTGATGTGAGATATAAGGGGGGTGTG
>JAVJIF010000953.1:0-143995 GCA_038442645.1 Agave tequilana
GATAGTAAGAGATAATCCTTTGCCTTTACCCTCATTCTTTCCAACACCATTGTGGACAAAATTATATTAAACTTTTTGATTGCAGGCTAAGTAATTTAATCTTTTTTTAATCTCTTATTTTACAATAAATTATATAATTTAACCTATCATTTAAACCCTTTGCCAAACGAAGCCCTAGAGTTTAAGTCTTTTGCAACATACTCTAGAATGTTAAGGGATTCTTGTGTTTACTGTTTTTTTCTATTTATAGCAATAGCAATTTTTTGCACACGCTAACAACGGGTTAATACATCTAGCTCTTTTGATAGTTAAGAGATAATCCTTTGTCTTTAACCCTCATTCTTTCGAACACTAATGTGCACAAAATATATTAAACTTTTTGATTGCAGGTTAAGTAATTTAATCTTTTTTAATCTCTTATTTTACAATAAATTACATAATTTACCATATTAAACCCTTTGCCAAACGAAGCCCTAAAGTTTAAGTCTTTTACAACATTACTCTAGAATGTTACGGGGATTCTCTGTGTTTACTGTTTTTTTCTATTTTATAGCAATCAGTGGCGGACCCACGTGGGGGCGAGCGGATGCGGTCGCCCCCACTGGAGTTGGGTTAACTAAACAAAAAAACCCAACTTGGATCATTTCTCCTGATCTCCACAAATATAAAAAAAAAAACCTTCTAGTTTCTTCTAATGACAGATTCTCAGTCTCTCCTCTCTGGGGATTGAGAACTCTCACAACCTCTCCAACAAATCTCTCTCAAGACCTCTCCAACGCATCTCCTCACTCGCGATCTTTCTCTCTTTCTTTCACGATCTCAAGCTCGCCTCTTTCGACGTCAAGCAGAACCTCAACAGCATCTTCTTGACGGAATTCGTGATGCAAACCGCCGACGGCAAGCGGTAGAAGAAGTGCAAGCAGGTAATTTCTCGATCTGAATTTTGAATTTCAGTAACTTGATTTCTTGATCTGAGTTAGAGTTTCCACTTGTAAGTCTTGGTTGATTCTTGATCTGATAAGGTATACAAAAGATTGGTTGGTTCAATTGATCATTTTTAAGAAAGATTGGATTTTGGAATTTTTTTATCAGAATTAGGGTTCTTGATTTGTTGATCGTCCTTTGGAATTAGGGTTTTGAGATTAGGGATTTCTTTGTATAATTGTTGAAAATTTTGAAGTTTAATTAAAATTAGAAGAGGAACCTCATTTTGTTTTTTCCTTTGTTCTTTAGTGGATGACCATTAGGCTGTGAATAAAAAAGAGGCATTTTTTTGGAGAAACTGAGAGTGACAAAATCATTGATTTTTTGAGAAATCAGAAGAGAGTAACAATATCATGAGTTAGTGATCATCTTCTATTTCTTCTTCTGTGTATCTAAATTTAATGGCTTTAGGAAAGTAACCATTTTACCAAAAGTCTGTGTTGCATAGTGATCTTGCTTTTTGTTTCTCTAATTGATGCATGTTTGCTCTTATATACTTGCTAGGTTGAAAATTTATCAAGAAAGCTTATAAAACTCAATGTTGATCCAATCTCTCATCAAGAGGTATTTTCATATTAGTTTGTTGTTCCATTATTTTATCCTTAGTCCTCTAACTGAATGTTGTATAAGCTGAAAAGCTTGCATTCTTAAACTCAGATGAGCGATTTTGCGGAAACAACTTGTTGTTTTTCCTTGTCCGAAAAGAAAAGTGATTTTGCTGAGAATATTCACAAACTTTTTCAGAATATTCACACACATTTTTATCTGAAACTGAGATTTACGAATCAAACTTTCAGTTTGATATTTAAGTTATTAATGTACTTGATTTCTTCATTTTAGGAGTTGAAGCAAGAGGATTCATATTTGGCCCTTCAATTGCTTTAGCTTTGGCGCAAAGTTTGTACCGCTACGTAAGCCTGGGAAATTTTCAGGTATTCTCTCTTATTCTTTATTTTGATTTATCAACACTTTATGTTAACTCTTTCTGATGATAATTGCACTTGATTTTAATTTGATGCTTGTTGTATGTATCCTTGTCGTCACAGACTGTGTGTGATTTTATTGCTAGATATTTATTCTAATTAGTTTCAATACTAGAGGTTAGTTTTATTTTGTTATGTTATGTTTTTTTTGTTTTAATGTCAGTTAATTTATTTGAAACAGTTATGGAAAAATTCTTTAAAGGAAAAGAATTGAGAATAACGATAATGGTGAACCATCTTCAATGTGGGCCCTAACATCGAACACATATATGCTCGAGAAGAGATCAACTTAGATGATCTTCCGTCAGATCCTGGGCTAAGAAAAAATATCTGGCAATATGATGCTAATGATAGGGAGAAAGTTCGAAGAGTATACTTGCAAAAAGGTCCTTGTCAGCTTAAGAGTCATGAGTTTCCTGGAGACAATGTGGAAGTGATAAACGGAGGTTTAGAGCTTCATGGTTCAATGAACATAGTAATTGGTTAGAGTACAACATAGAAAAAGATAAAGCATATTGTTTATATTGTTATCTTTTTAAACCCGAGCATGGTTATCAAGGAGGTGGTGATTCATTTGTTAATGAGGGGTTCACGAAGTAGAAAAATAAAGAAAGATTGAATGTACATGTTGGAGGCCATAATAGCATGCACAACAGATGCTTGCGAGCATGTCAAGATCTTATGAATCAAGATCAACACATAGAGCTGAGTTTGGCTAGCCAATCTGAAGAAGTTCGAAATATTTACCGTACTCGATTGACTGCATCAGTTGATTGCATTAGCCTTCTTCTACGCCAAGGATTGGCTTTTCGTGGTCATGATGAATCAGACGAATCTCTAAATCAAGGTAATTTTATAGAGCTTTTAAAGTTTCTTGTTAAACACAATGAAGATATCAATAAAGTTGTGCTGAATAATGCTCCTGAAAACTTGAAATTGACATCGCCAAGAATTCAGAAAGATATTATCAGTGCTGCTGCAATTGTGACCACAACTGCTATTGTTAGTGATATTGGAGATGAATTATTCTCTATCTTAGTTGATGAGGCTCGTGATGTATCAGTAAAAGAACAAATGGCTATAGCTTTGCGTTTTGTGGATAAAAAAGGGTCTGTAATTGAGCGCATTATTGGGGTTGAACATGTTGCCGATACAAGTTCTTTGTCCCCTAAAGTAGCTATTGAGTCACTTTTCTCTAGACATGGGCTCAGTATGTCAAGCTTGCGTGGACAAGGTTATGATGGGGCTAGTAATATGCAAGGAGAATTCAACGGTCTCAAAAGTTTGATTTAAAGGAGAATGAAAGTGCTTTTATATTCATTATTTTGCTCATCAACTCCAATTGACACTTGTAGCTGTTGCTAAAAATCACAAGAAGATATGTTCATTTTTTTAATTTAGTTACAATTTTATCAAATGTTGTTGGTGGGTCATGCAAACGTAGGGACATCCTTCGAGAAAAACAATTTGAAAAAGTTATTGAAGGAATTTGTCAGGGAGAAATTATGACCGGGAGAGGTATGAATCAAGAAAGAGCATTAAAGAGACCAGGAGAGATGCGGTGGTGGAGTTCTCATTTCGACACACTTGTGAACTTGATATTTATTCTCTTCTGTCATCGATGTGCTTGAGGTTATTTCAGAGGATGGAGCACTTTCATACAAAAAGCGCAAGCAACTGATTTGTTGGATGCAATACAGTGTTTGAATTTGCATTCCACTTGCACTTGATGAAAATGATCATGGGAATTACAAATGATTTATCTAAAGCATTGCAGAGAAAAGATCAAGACATTGTGATTGCCTTGAATCTTGTTAAATTATCTAAGCATCGTTTACAGAGGATGAGAGATGAAGGTGGGAATCTCTTTTGGCTGAAGTTTCTTTATTTTGTGATAAGCATCATATAATCGTCTCAAATATGTTAGACTTATTTGTTATTCGAGGGAGATCACGCCGCAATGTTGAAGAAAGCACGAACCTTCATCATTATCGTGTTGAAGTATTTTATGTGATGATAGATATGCAACTTCAAGAGTTGAATAAACGGTTTAATGAAGTGAACACCGAGTGTGTTATTGTGTATGGCTTGTCTGAGTCTAGTTGATTCTTTCTCCGCTTTTGATAAGATAAAGTTGATTCGATTTGCAGAGTTTTATAAATCTGACTTTTCTCCAATTGAGTTAGCAACACTTGATTTTCAACTTGAGAATTATATTCTTGATGTTCGCTCCGACATGCAGTTTTCTGAAATTAAAGGGATTGTTGAGATTTCTAAAAAAATGGTTCAGTTGAAGAAGGATAAAACCTATCATTTGGTATATTTGCTCATGAAGCTGGCATTACTCTTACCCGTTGCAACTGCAACCGTCGAACGAGCGTTCTCTGCAATGAAGTTTATCAAGAATTCACTGCGTAATAGAATGGGTGATGAGTTGATGAATGATTGCTTGGTGACATATATTGAAAAAGACATATTTGATAGCATTGACAATGAATTAATCATTCAACGATTTCAGAATATGGCTCCTCGAAGGGGAGCATTGTAATTTAGAGTGAGATATGTTGTCTCGAATGGAAGCCCCTCTTTTTTTTTGTAATATCAAAACTTAGAATATGTTGTTTGATTTTTATAAATTTTCAATTTTAGTTCAAAATGTTTTCGCCCCCACTTAGTGAAAATTCTGCGTACGCCACTGATAGCAATAGTAATTTTTTGCACACGCTAACAACGGATTAAATTTTTTTCTTCTGTCCTCACCTCATCCACTTTAATATTAATATTAGGGCGTGTTTGGATGATTGGTAAAACGAGAAAATGAAAGAATGGGCTCCGTGAACAGTGAATTTTCATGAAAAGTGCAGTTGTGTGGGGCTGTCGAACAGTAAAAATTCATGTTTTTTAGTCTACATCATTCTAGAGAGTCAAATGAGGAGGATTTTAGTGGAGTCCCGTGTAATGATTAGCTTTTGAGCATATCTCAAAAGGGCCAACCAAACACATTTTATAAAACCTGACTGTGTGCCCACTTCACTTTCCCACTGAGCCCTTTTCAAGCCAAACAAACACGCCCTAAATGGACAGTTGAGAATTTTCCAATTGGTTGGTGTGATAATTTGGATGGGGACAAAATACTTGGAGTGCACAAGAATTGAACTCTTACTTTAAGTAGAAGTAACAGAGCAGCCCCTACTTCCTAATAAAGATGGGAGTTAGTTGGTTGGCCTGCTCTGCTAGTAGTATACACATCATTATAAGTCAGTGAAAGGAGTGAATATTAACACCATCAAATTGATTAAAACACCCATTAAATTATTATAAGAGTGTCATTAGTTTTTTGGACACTTTTACCCAGGAGCGGTTATTTCCTAGCCAAAAAATGATGAAAGCACCCCACAAATCATTACAAGTTTGCCATTTTTTTTGACATTTTCACCCTCAGTGAAAAGTCCAAAATACCTCCTTTTTTCTCCTCCCCCTTCCTTCCTCCCCCCATTTCCGGCCTCCGCCTCCTCCCCATCCATCCCCGGCCTCCCCCTCCCTCCTTCCCCCTCCCTGTTTTCCCTCCTCCTCCCCCTCTCGCTGGCCTCCACCCTTCCTCCTCCTCTTCTCCTCCCTCCTCCCTCTCCCCCTACTCCGCCTCCTCCCCTTCCCCTCCGCCTCCCCCCGGTCTCCCCTTCTGCCTCCTCCACCTCCCCCTGGCCTTCCCCCTTCCCTTCCCCTTTTGTAACGCCCCAATCCCGCAGGTATAGAAACGCTACGGCGACGTATATACGCAGAGCGAAAATACCTCTATGTATACACGATACGCCTCAGTACAGGAAAATAAACACAATATACACAATAATTCCAGCATTAATTAGTACAAAAATCTTACAAAAGGTGTCAGTGATCATAATAGATATAGGAACAAGGATAAATATGAAAATAGAAACAAATAAGAATGATACCTATGAATCGTATAGTGACGAGTCTCCTATATGTATCCCATGCCATGTCTGATACTACGATATCTCGGATCTCTAATCTGAGCATGCAAACCGGGTCGTCAGAAAGTGACCTAGTGAGTGATAAAATGAAAAAAAGCAGTAATATATATTATAGTAACACAGTCACGATAATAATATATGATATATGTTTAATTACCGGTGACACAATATAATACTAATAACGGTCGGGAGCAATATACAAATGTCATATTTTAACATCATCAATACCTAGCATGTTATAACAGTGTCATTATTGCAATAATATCTAATTTTATATCATTACTATCGGTTTTTATGTCCAAGCTGTGATACCAAAATAATATGTAAATTATATTACTACAGTCAATAGAGTTATACCATTTATATATTATTTTCAATATGAGTAACATGATACAGTATTAAGTGTTTCTAATTATATCAGTGTGTATAAGTAACATGTAGCAAGTTAATTACTTTATATTTCTTATTTAATCTAAGAATAGCAGTAATATAATGGTTCGTGATGAATATGAATATATAGATATGAAGTATGTAAAATAACCATATAATGGTTCGTGATGAATATGAATATAGATATAAAGTATGTAGAATAACCATACAACTATATTGTGATTATACAGTGACAATGTCTGTAAGGTATACTGAAACAGAATATATGGAATGTAAAGTATACGTGTACGTGAGTAGTGTATCACCATATTGAAAGTGCACCGGGAGAGGGGTGAATAAGTATACTAGCTAATCTAATACAAATGATGCAGAATTAAAAACTTAATTGCAAACACACTATGTGTAACCAAGAGTGAGTCCAAATTTCTCGTGAAGAGCTCTGAAGCTACTCCTCGAGATTCCTCTGAACTAAGAGTTGAGGTGCTATTAGAGGCCCTCTTAATTCAAATCAAGTGTGGGCATACAACCACTACCAAGCATGTATATAATATGAGCAATGTAAAACAATGCAAGATATAAGAGAGAGTTAAGTGATAGTGAATCAAACACAAACACAAAGATCTGTTTTGATGTTCGAGCCACTGCTCTATGTCTCCGCCTTCACACAGAAGGTTTCCACTATGTCCACACATGACCTTCCACAAAGGGACCTCCACTGAGAAATTACAACTTAACACCGGAGTACACGACTCCTTCTCTCTACAAACACAGACCTCTACACAAGAGGTGGCACAAAACCTAGCACAAAGCAAAGAATAAATAAAACTTAGTGATCTAATGATCACAAACTCTCTCTTGGTGATCTTGAAAAATCATAAACAATTTTTCTCAAACAATTTTTCTCATAATACAAAGATCCTAAAGATAGATTTGAGATGATAGCTTAAGTATGTGAGAAATTAAAGTGTTTTGAAAAAGAAATAACAAAGAAAACACTTAAGAAAAACTTCTTGATAGATATATAAAACGAAGAACAAAAACTAAAATTCTCAAAGCTTGATTTTCTTTAATTTTTCAAAAACTTTGAAACTATAAAAGATAAGAGTTTTGGCACAAAAATTTCTTTTAAAAACTTCCTTAAAATACTTAAGAAGATGGAGAAATTTGCTCTTGGGAGAAAAACACCCCCAAAAACCACCATTTATATAAGGATCTGAAAATATAGCCGTTGTGGTCCAGAATAGCTTAGAAATGACCTGTCGGTCGACCACCTGGTCGACCGGCCAACGTTTAGTTTCTGACCGTTGGGGTTGTCGGTTGATGGTCCGGTCGACAGAGGTCAGAACCAGAGAGCTAGTCTCACTAGGGCCATTTCTAGATAGCAGACTCTCTGAAACGGTCGACCGCTAAAGCCTGTGCACTTCTGCCCCATAAAACTCTATAAAATCCCATAAAACTTGGTCTTTTAAATACCCATAAAATCTCATAAAACTCTATAAAATCCACAAAAATTAGTTCTTATAAATATTGAAGAACAAATATGTGTGACTAAAATTCAACACATATTTCAAGCAATTTGAATTTTTTTTGTGATATAAAAATTAAGCTTTAAACAGAAAACAGTATTTTCCAAAAATCAAACTTCTAAAGGAAAATACGATTTTTCTATAAACTTGTACAAATACAAAAATAAGATATTTAAACTCATTTTGAAGCATGATGTGCATGGATAGAATCTAATACATATATAAAAGATATATCTATATTTTGACAATAAATCTGAAACAAAGTTTTGTTTTTAAAAACAAAACTTGAAACCATGAACTAGATATACATCAAAGTAATTTTTTAGACAATATGAACTAAACAATGCATATGGATGAATCCTCTATACATATAAAACCATGTAAAACTTCTTTGATTCTATCTATTCATGAAAATCATAAGATATGTTCTTGAAATTTCAAAATGGTTAAACTGAAACCAAAAACTAATAAACTTGTGTATGTATATACTTGAGCATATCAAAACTAATAATCTTTACACAAGATCTAAACTAAAATAAAACTAAATAAACTGAAATCTTCTTGTAGAACTCCTTCTCCAAGCCGATTCGATTCAAACTCGATCCAAATGAGCTTGACTCCTTCCGAGTGCTAGATGTGATCTTGACGCATAAGCTCTTAAATCATCATGTGTTAGCTCTAAAATTTGACTTTGAATTCTTTGTTGAAGCTAATCACCTTCTAAGATCTTGATCAATATCTGAAACTTATTGAACACAAGATCATTAGCAAACTAACCTTCATAAGTTATTCATCATCAAAACTAAGGTGAAGGGTCTCTGGGCCAACAATCTCCCCCTTTTTTATGATGACAAAACTTATAGGGTTATATATGCAAAGATTAAGAATAAGCTTCATAGAAGCTCCCCTTAACTTATGCATATGAATAAAACTCTAAAGATATGCAATATAACTCAAGATACTAAATAAAAAACATGATATATCTATATACATGCGTACATAGATACATACATACATATATAGATATGTGTGTGTGTGTGTGTGTGTGTGTATGTATATGTGTACATATATATATATATATATATATATATATATATATATATATATATATATATTATATATATATATATATATATATATATATATATATATGTATGTATATGTGTGTGTGTGTGTGTGTGTGTGTGTATATATATATATATATATATATATATATATATATATATATATATATATATATATATATATATGCATAAACACTTAATAAAACATGCATATATAATCCTAAATCCTTCTCCCTCTTTTTGTCATTCATCAATAAAGGGGTGAAGAAAAATAAACTACACCAATAAACATATTTGAAACAAAAATTTTGATACTAATAAGAGCAGTCAATTGAAAGAAACTAATTAAAAGAAACAATCATTTTATGAATTGATACCAATAGAAGGACTGATATCAATTGAAAGTATAATTTTTAGGTAAACACTAAAACTTTTTGCAATAAGGAATGGTCGTCCATCCAACCGCCTTCAAAGGTAGGGGTTTTCAAAAATAAGATTTAAAAATATTTTAATATATTTAAAAACTCTACCAAATTGAAGAATAACGAGACTAGTTTTATGATAATTTTGAAAACTAGTACGAAATCCTTCATGTAAGGAATAAAACAAATATATATTCCATGAAAGCATGCTAGATACACAATAATTGACACTCAAAGTTTATAAAGCTCAAAAGATTCTCATGAATCATAAATCATAAGTAAATAAGATAATGTAGAGTGCGAGAATCATGTAAGAAACATATACTTGAAAATAAGACAAGTAAGCTCAATAGAAATTCCTTAAAAAAAATGAAATCATCAAAATTTCAAAAACTAAATAAGCTTCAAGGTATATGTATGTTTTGTCGAAACTAAAAGTATACATACATATCCCAAATATAAATGAGTCCATATTAGAATTTTGCATGAAGGCAAATGAGACATGCATATCTATTAGTTTTAGATAAAATTAACATATACATAAAGCTAAACACAATTTTTTTGAAAACATGTACAAAAATAGGGAATATAAGTTAAGATACAAGAATTATCAAAATAAGGTTATATAAGTACATTTAATGAGTACAAATGAGTAATAAAGCACAAACATATAATAATAAACTGTGGCTCACTAGTTGTACAAGTATAAACACAAGTTTAAAAAAAGTTACATCTAAACATGTAATCAAAACATGAAGTGCAAAACATAAACAAATATGATCATTAGGCTAAATGCACGTGCTATTAGAATTAGGATATACATATTAGTTTAACAATAGTGAGAACACAAAAATATGAATTCATATAAACATAGTGTATCTCAAAAACTATCTATGTATATCACATGTCTAATAACATTGCATTTAATATAATGAACATGAAAACAAGACATGCTAAAAACATCAATATAAAAAGTATGTAAACTAAAATAGGAGTTTAGAGATAGTTACCAAACCATATGAACCATTCTCTAAGTCTCCAAATCATGGTGGTCCTTCCACCAAACATCCCTTGAAAGTGATGCACTCATAAATATGATCTTTAGGTTCGGATCGCATCCACCATCAATGCACTAATACTCTCACGTCATATGAGAGTTCACACCTACAACAAATGAAATAGAGGTGAATTTTGGTTCCCATATCTTTTTGGTTCATGGGGGTTAGTACCTTTCCTAACCCAAACAAATTTATTTGCAAACTTTAAATTATTAATTCTATCATAGTAAAATTTTGCAAGGTGGCCCTTACGTCCACAATGTGTACAAGTGTACACATGAGCATACATGTAATCATGTGTGTGAGCATGATGAGCATGTGTATGCCGTGAAGGGTGTGCATGCATATGTGGAGTATGTTTCTTTCGAAACATAGATTCCAATCGTGTGTGGTTCATGTCACACTGGCTCAAAGTGGAGCCAAAACAATCTACACGTTTCTTCAACATGCAAATATCATTTTCAATTAATAAGGAAGAAGTGGAGCATGCGTTCTTATTAATAGAAGGTATAACAATGGAATCATGACAAGAATGGAAAGCTAAATCATTTTTCAAAGAAATATTTTCATTTGAAACAAAATCTAATTCTTTTGAAATTAAAGCAATTTTATTTTTAAAGAATTATTTTTTTAACAACAAAATTTAGTTTTGATGACAAAACTTCATTTTTCTTCAAAACTATATCAAAATCATTTTATTCTTTAAAATTTTATTTTCATTTAAAACAAGATCTAGTTAGGATTTCAGTGAGTCTTTTTCATTTGAAATCTCAACCTTTTCTTGCAAAACCATATCTAGTTTTGAAAACAAATTTTTATTTCTTCTTTTAGTTCAAAACTCTTACATTTTAAAGCTTTGTACTTTGAAAGCAAATCTTCACAAAACATGGATAGTTATTCATTTAAAGCATGAGTATCCATAGCATTGTTATCACATAAAGAAGTAGAACTATCATCTAGATAAGTGTCCGAGTGTACCTCAAGGGAGTCAATCCCTTAGACTATATAGTAAGTTTCGTTGGACTCATCCACCATGGGTTCCTTCTCTAAAACATAAACTGTCTGTTCCTTGGGAGAAGTCAATGTATTCCACACTGCAAAAGCGGAATTACAATGAGAAATCAAAAAAAATTATCCTTTACTTAGTGTGTGCTTTAATGCGTCTATGCCTTGTGCATTAGCCTCAATGTACTTGTCATTGCCAAAATAGGTATCTTGGTAGTGGCAAGATAAACATACAAATCTAGGGCTTTTAAATAAGCATACATCTTAAACTTTCACATATCGATGTTAGAAAATCATACATGAGAGGGGCAAGGAAATTCATGAGTGTATACAATATGTGTGCAATGCAAATCTAGATTAGCAATCCAAGATCACACTCTTAGGTGGTTAAACCGAATATCAGGAGCGGAGGCTCTGATACTGATTGGTCACCTATATTGCATATATAATGTCACATTCCCATAATTATTGTCTAATAAATCATGTATTTATTCTCATATTTTTTTAATAAAATGCAGGCCCATTACTAATGGAGGTGGAAGAAAATTGAGCCCAAAAACCTGCTTTAATTCTGATTTAAATCTTAATTAGAATGGGGATAAATATTCAAGAGGATAAAGACGATTCCAGCTGAAGATTAATGGAAATCAAGGAAGATAAAACCGGTTGAAAATCAATTAAATTCAGATTTTCATAAAATTCAGTTTCTTAACCGAAGATCAATGAAGAATCGTTAAAATCAGAAGGTCAAAACGGCAAATATTTTTGGACAAATGGAAAGAGAAGAAACCCCCGTAGATCCTGACCCCTGATATGGCCAGATGGCCACATCAGGGCCGTGGATCCGTGACTTGGTTAAAAAGATAGGGGAGCGTTTGCTCCCCCTATCTGCACACACTCTTTTCCCTTGGGTTTTTAGCTATAAATACTACATTCTACAGAGAAGAAGGGACCGAAAAATAGGATTAAAATTCTTGTTCATTTTTAGGATTTTAGTAGTATTCTTAGAGAGTTTTAAGAAGTTGTATCTCATTTTTACTTTTTAGTTTAGACAATCAAATAGAGAAGAGTGGAAATGAGTGTGTAATTCATCCTTGAAGTGACAATCAAAAGAGACTCAACTTGCTTATTCAACTCGACTCAATTCGGTATGTCTATGTTTTATTTTGATTCTCTTATTTATTTTCTCTTTATTATGAGTAGTTAAACCATCTTCTGGGCTCATTAATCAATCTTTTCTATCTCCTTTCTCTTGATCGGTTTTTATGAAAGCAACTTTCTTGAATCATAATAATGCCTAAGTTAAACTTTATTCTTGAAAGCACATGAGGATGTTTCTCTTTTAAACTTGACATTTAAAGCACAACTATTTCTAAATAATTTTTATTCCATACTTGCTTCTTCGCTTGATGGTTTAACATTCTATTTTTAATATTGTGTTAAGAAAAGCTTTAAGATTTAAACTAAAATCATCTTATTTATTTTACTTGAACATTAAAAGAAACTAAAGATTTTTACCTATGATAAAAGTGATGCACCAAAATGTTCTTGCGATAAGTAAGTTGTTGAGTAGAAGATTAGTGAGCCTAGATCTTTTTCATAAATTTAAATCACAATGAAATCACTCTCAAAGCATTTTCTAAAAAATCATCTTCTCCAAAACTTATCCTAAATTTTCAGTTTTTCTTTGAATGACTTTTTTACTCTCCATTTTCTTTTCAACAAAAAAAAAAAAACACCAACACCAATCCTTATTTTTAAAACAAAATATCAAAACGCTTTCATCGCATTCCTCTTCATGGACACGACCCGTTAGCTCTAAGTTACACGGTAATTCTCGATGCATTTTCTTGCAACCAATTTTTGGCGTCGTTGCCGCGGAGGGAACGGTGTAATTATTTTTTAACAAGTTTGGTGTTTTGTTTCAGGGCCATAAAGAAATCAGATTTAACACTCAAGCATTGCAGGAGAAGATTGTTATTCTGTGCCCCTACTCTAGAAAGTAGGAAACTGAATTCCAAGAAATTGCAGCGCAAAAGCTTAAAATTTTTGGACTACTAAAAACTCTTTTTTGCAGGACATATTGCTTTGCAAAAATATAATTTTTTTGTTGTGTTATTTCAGCTATATCTGATATTCACATACCCTTTTTAATCCAATAGTAATTTGATTGATTTTTAATTGCTAAAAAAAATATTTAGACTTATATTCTAGGCATTTATCTAAATTACGTTTCTTTTACAATTATTGTTGAAGAGAGCTGGAGACAAGGTACGTTTGCATAGCATCTTGCATAGGAACATTCTTGAGTGATTTACTTGCTTTTTGATTGTTACTATTGCTTTATACTTACACACTTGCACAATCTATTTTAAGGACAAAACCTAAAATAAAGGTGGGCAAGTCATTACCCTTCTTTAGCTCACAAACCATCTTCAAGCACACACACCAACCTAAGCCTAATTTAAAATTTGATAGATGTTGGCCAAAGGGACATCTCGAACTCATTATGAAATTATTCTAATGGGGAAAAGTGTTGAAATTTGACTCCTGTCAAATCGGTGTCAAAGGACAGGACTTGAGGGATGAAACCCCGAAGCTAGTGGTTTGGCTTAACTAGGTCCGTCGCTTTTGCGCGGATACCTCCCACCAATCTTACCCTGACTTGGCTGATTAGCTTGTGGTCAAAATCTGCATTATACCTCCTGTGGACAATCAACCAGTTAGGAGTTGTCTAGGTCAAGGTTACCTTTGACTAAGCTTGGTTGCTTTTTCTCGTTGACTATTGGTAAACTTATTTGTGGTAGTGTTTGTGTATGCAAGTGTGGTCGAGAAACCCAAATTCATCTAGGTTAACTAGAAACACATCACCACCCAAGCTTGAACCAAATAGATCCGGTTATGGATCAACCAATATCCTTGCAGAATAGGTTCTACCTCATGAGAATCTCACTACTATCTTTCATCCAACTTCCATCGGTTGATGAACATAACTTTGAGCTCAAGCCTTAGTTCATTAACACAATCTCAGTTTCATAACTTAGAGTCCGATGATGCATATTTTTTCATAAGAAAATTTGAGGAAATATGCTTAATGATGAAAATCTCACACCTTGTAGACGATGCTATTAGGTTAGGATTTGTCCCATTTGCTCTTAAGGGCTTAGCCAAGAAATGGCTTAGCGGCTGGCTCCATCACATCGTAGGATGGTTTCATCAAGGTCTTCTTAAAAAAATTCTATCCAACCCATAAGACTGCTCTCATTAGAAAAAATATCATGCAGTTCAAGTAAGAACCTAGTGAACCGTTTTGGAGGTACTTTGAACGCTTCAAAGGCCTCCTTGTCCAATATTCTCATCATGGAATAGAGAAATGGCGACAATACCAAATTCTCTATGATGATTTAGACTACTCAACCAAGACTCTCTTAGAAATCATGTGCCAAGGGAGATTCTTGTAAAAGAATAAAAATGAAGGATGAGATTTATATGAGAATCTAGCTGAAAAGACCATCCAATGGGAACCGACTAATGAAAACTCTAGGAATCCAAACTCCATCTCTTCAAAAGGAGATCTCCATTCAATTGAATCATCCATAACTGCCGAGGCTACAATAGCAAACCTAGCGAGAAGACTAAAAATTTTAGAAACTAAGAAACCAGTTTCAGTCAACCAAGTCAGCCCAAACCAATTTTCAACTCCGGTCTGTACTTACTTTCAAGTCATGAATCATGTGTTTGCGGAGTGTCCAGTGTTCCAAGTTCAATAATAATTTTCTGAACTAATGAATGCGGCCTTTTCAAGGCCCAACAATAATCCCTACGCACCAACATACAATCCTGGCTGGAGAAATCACCCAAATTTCTCATGGAGCTAAAATAATAATGACTACTCACGGTCAAATCATTCAAACCACTTCCAACATTTCAATAATTCTTTCAATCATCAGCCTAACTTTCCAAATTACCATCATGATTCTTCTAACACCATCAACCTCATTTTCTCAATTATTAACAAAACTTTCTCAACCAAGCTCCACAATATATCTTCCAAAATTCTCTTCTTGAGAAGAGAATGACTGATTTTGAGAAGAATATAGAATGGTACATGAAGAACCAAGAGTCCCTCATGTAAATAATATAGAACAGCCATACACAAGCCAAAACAAGGTTAGAGGTTCAAATGAGCCAATTAGCCAATTCACAGAATGAGAAGTTAAAAGGTACCTTACCCAGTCAGCATGTAACGAATCCTAGAAATTCCCACCAAGCCCATTTGGCTGAGGATCAACCATTGAATCAATGTAATGTTGTTCATACATTGAGGTTGGGAAAGAAAGTTGATAATCAAGTGTAAACACCAACTAATCCCATTCAGTACAATCACACACAAGCATCCACCTCATCTAGTCCCAATTCTTTCAAATCTGACGAATCTGAAAAGGATAAGTCAACTAGTTAGGTGCACAAGCCTATAGTACCAATTCCCAATAGGCTGAAGAACAATAAGCAAAATGCACACATGGATAAGATAATTGAGATTTTCAATCAAGTTAAGATAAACGTGCCTCTTCTTGATGCAATTCAACAAGTCCCGTCATAGGCCAATTTTTTTAAGGACATGTGCACCAAGAAGAGAAAGACTAACGTACTCAAAAATGTCTTCTTAGCCATTAACATTAGTGAGCTACTATCGGGTATGATCCCTATCAAGTACAAGGATCCCGCTTGTCCTATCATTGCTTGCACAATAGGACAAGCCGAAATTAGTCATGCACTACTTGACTTGGGAGCAAGTATCAACTTGCTCCCCTTCTCAATTTATCAACAACTTAGGTTGGGTGAGCATAGTCCAACCCGAGTCACCATCCAACTGGCTGACCGGTCAGTGAATGTTCCAAAAGGGGAAATTAATGATGCCTTTATCCGGTTCGGGGAGTTTATCTACCCCGTTGATTTCATAGTTCTTGAAACGCAACCTGTTTCCAATCCTAGGTCTCAACTTCTAGTTATCTTAGGGCGCCCATTCCTTGCAACTGATAATGCAATAATCAATTGTAGGAATAGATTCATGAGGTTAATATTTAGAGACGTGACTGGAGAAGTTAATGTCTTCAATATAGGAAAACAACCCCGAGATATAGAAGACCAAACATTTGAAGTCAATCTCATTGAGAACATCACAAATGAACATAGAGAAGATTGAAACTAGAAACTGAGAGTGAATTCAAATTGGAGTCTATGGATTTTGACCTTGATCAAATTGTCGAGTCTACTGTGAATTAGGCGTCAAGCCCTATTTCACAAAGTCTGGAGTCAACAAATTTGACTCCCCCTTCCATTGAGCCCTCCTTTTTCTTAGAATTGAAAGCCTTACCTAAACATCTCAAGTACATCTATCTAGGCGCATAAAAGACTTTGTCCGTCATAATTGGAGCTCATTTGACTGACGGGGATAAAGAGAATATCATGTCAATTCTTAGAAAAAATAGAAAAGCCATTGGTTGAATTATGACCGACATAAAGGGATTGAGTCCTGTTGACACTTAAAAAAGATAAGATTCTCATTGGTCCGAACAATGTCTAAACTTGTTGACATTTACAAAAGACAAGTGACAGACAACCTGACGACCAGTTCTGTACTTGTTGACATTTACAAAAGACAAGTAACAGATAAGCTGACGACCAGTTTCCACCCATCTCCGAGGGACAAGGAAGCAACTTGGACTCTACTGATCCAGTGAAGCAGACAGTAACCCCGGATTGCCTCTAAATAGACCTCAACAGGTCTAAGATGCTAGCACTTAGCATCGCATGAGCCCAAAGGGATAGCCTCACTTGAGAGGTTAAGATCACCTAACTTCGCCTTGAAGCCATTCACAGCTCCGTCAGGAAGCTAACTCATAGCTTCGCCGGAAGGGCTCAGCTAACTCCGCAAAGAGTTAACTTCACATGAAGCCACACGCAACCGCGCAGAAGGATGTCCGGTAACTTCGCCACAGACGATATCTAGCTCCACTGAAGAGCTGTCTTCTAACTTCGCCACAGACAATATCTAGCTCCGCTGAAGGGCTGTCCTCTGACTTCGTCACATGCTCCATCCATCTCCGCTGTGAGCTCAATGTGGGCAGCGCCGCTGCAAGTCTGCTATGGTCAACCTATTGACCATTTAAATCTCAGGATGCGATCAAATCTGATCGAATCAAGACCAAATCTAATCAAGATCAGATCTGGGATCAAATTTGGTAGTTGATTGCCGTAATCTCTCGACTCTTCTAAAATGAGTAAGAGGATCAGGGAAAATCCTCCAACGATATGGAAAGAATCAAAACAGATCAAGAGGATCAACCGACCTGCTGCTTCTAGCCTCGCAGAAGCTGATCCTAGCCTCGCAGAAAGGCTACTTTTCAGATTTAAACAGATTTGATTCAATCTGTTTATATATTTTCAAGGGACGATTATACCCTTGCTCTCCCTATAAATAGCCCACCAGGGGCACAAGGAGAGAGGACGAGAGGAGAGAACGCAAAAGGACTCCAGAAGAAGAGAGCTCCACACACGCAAGGACTTCTTCGCGACTTCTCGAGAGGACGCACCGCGCGTACAAATAGAGATCTATTCTCTTAAATTTAGAGACTTTTAGAGAGCTACTTCTCTAATCAGGGTGATGATACCCTAATACCTCCCTTCTTCTCAAGGAATCTCCGGAACCAGGCGAGAAGGAATTCCTAAGTGAAGGCGGTTTTGAGAAGTGACAAGAGGATTCTACCAACCTTCTATTCTCTGATTCCCCGAACCAGGCGAGAAGGTAATCTCATCGCTCGCATCGTCAAAGGGACAAAGTGGTCGCGCGCTGATCAGACTCCTATCGGCACACTTCTTCAGAATCTCTGAGGAGATCTACTTGTAATCTTCTGTATTACTTGTAATTTAGCTCCTCAACTTCTCTTTTTTGTAAGTTTTTCCCTTTGCAAATCAATGGAAAACAAGTCCAGCTATCATTCAATATCGCATCATCTTAATGAAGAGGTGACACTCAAGAGAGACCCACAGTGTGGTTAAACCCTATAACGCAAGAGGTTGTTCGTACTGAATTTTTAAAACTCCTAGACAATGAGATCATTTCTCATTTCTGACAGCCAATAGGGCAGTCCTGTCCACGCGATTTCAAAGAAATCTAGGTTTATCGTAGTGAAAAATGAGAACAAAGAGTTGGTCCAAACTCAACTCCACACAAAGGTTCGAGTTTGCATTGACTATAGGAAATTAAATGCAGCCACTCGTAAGGACCATTTCCCTCTTTCTTTTATTGATCAAATGCTAGAACGATTAGCTAGCCACGAGTATTATTATTTCTTGGACGGATACTCAGGGTACAATCAAATTCTCATAGCTCCCGAGGATCAAGAGAAGACGATGTTTACATGTCCATTTGGGACTTTTGCCTATCGCCGAATGCCTTTCGGTTTGTGCAATGCCCCTGCAATATTTCAACATTGCATGATGAGTTTATTATCTGACATGGTAGAACGATTCTTAGAAATCTTCATGGATAATTTCTTCATCTAAGGAGATTCATTCAATCAATGTCTTTACCATCTAGAACTTGTCCTCCAACGTTGTGCTGAGAAAAATTTGACACTTAACTGGGAAAAATGTCACTTCATGGTAAGACATGGAATTATCTTGGGTCATAAAATCTCTAAGAAAGGAATTGGAAGTGGATAGAGCCAAGATTGAGTTATAGCTAAGCTTCCCATACTCAAATGCGTGAAGGATATTCGATCCTTCTTAGGACACGCTGGTTTCTACCGAAGATTTATCAAGAACTTTAGTAAGATTGCTAGACCCTTGACTAATTTTTTAGTTAAAAATGTGTCCTTCACTTTTGATGATGAATGTATAAATTTTTGGGAGAAGCTTAAGAAAGAGGTTATTTCTGCATCAATTATATATGCACCGGATTGGTCTAAGCCGTTCGAAATCATGTGCAATACTTTTGATTTTGTCATAGACGCTGTCCTAAGACAGCGCATTGATAACAAGCAGCATGTGATTTACTACTCTAGTAGGACTCTCAACGATACTCAAATGAACTACACTACAACCGAGAAGAAATTCTTGGCAGTAGTGTTTACTTTAGAGAAATTTCGTCCCTGCCTATTACAGTCCAAAATCATAATTTTCACCGATCATTTTGCGCTAAGATACCTTATGGCAAAGAAAGATGCTAAGGCCCGACTAATTCGTTGGATCTTACTTCTTCAAGAATTTGATCTCGAGATTTGAAATAAGAAAGGCGTAGAAAATGTCATTGCTGACCATCTCTCGTGTATTCCAAACGCTCCATACAACGAAGTACCCATCAATGATGACTTTTCTGATGAAAAACTTTTAGTTGTCTTTAGGAAACCGTGGTTTGCTGATATAGTGAACTATTTAGTCACAAACCAAACTCCAACTCATTGGTCTAAAATTGATGTATATCGGTTCTTATCTCAAGTCCGGTATTTCTTTTGGGAGGAACAGTATCTTTTCAAGTACTATTCTGACTAAATCATTAGGAGATGCATTCCCAATGAAGAAATCAAGAGTGTTTTGTCTTTCTGTCACGAGCTTGCATGCGGTGGACACTTTGATCCCCGCAAAACTGCGAAAAAGGTGCTACAAAGCGAGTTCTATTGGCCCACTTTGTTCAAAGATGCATATAAAATTTGCAAGACGTGCCCTAGATGCCAAATGGTAGGAAGGATCTCGAAATGAGATATGATGCCCCTCAACCCAATTCTAAAAATAGAACTCTTTGATGTTTGGGGGCATCGACTATATGAGTCCAATTCCTAATTCATTTGGAAACCAATACATATTGGTTGTTATGGACTATGTGTCCAAGTGGGTAGAAGTCATTCTAAGTAAAACTAATGATAACAAAGTTGTCATAAAGTTTTTAAAAGAGAACAGTTTATCGCGCTTCGGAACCCCTCGTGCTATCATTAGTGATAATGGTACTCACTTTTATAATAGATCCTTTGAAGCTCTTATGTGAAAGAAAGTCATAACTCACAAGTTATTCACACCATATCATCTCAAACCAGTGGGCAGGTGGAGATCTCCAATAGACAAATTAAGTTTATTTTGGAAAAGACTATAAACCAAAATCGGAAAGATTGGTTCACCAAACTTGTAAATGCCCTATGGGCCTACAGGACCGCTTTCAAGACAATTTTAGGAACATATCTTTATATGTTAGCCTTTGGGATGGCTTGCCACCTCCTGTTGAGTTAGAGCACCAGGCCTTATAGGCAATCAAGTAGCTAAATTTTGATTTGAATAAGGCCGGTGACCTTTGAAAGTTATAAATTTTCTAATTAGAGGAGTTGAGAAATGAGGCCTATGAAAATGCAAAGATCACAAAAGAGAGAGTTAAGATTTTTCATGATAAACATATTATAAGGAAAACATTTGTCTCTGGACAAAAAGTCTTTCCATAATTTTAGGCTTCATCTTTTTTCAGGAAAGCTAAAATCAAGATGGACTGGGCCATTCGTTGTTAAATCCGTATTTTCACATGGTGCTGTAGAGATCAATGACACCAAGAATGGGAATAACTTTAAGGTAAATGGTCAACGCCTTAAATCTTTCTTGAAATCAGTGACAATAAATGAAACGGTTATAGGTCTTTTCGACCTAATGTATTAGTAACTTTACCTCTTTTATATTCTATTTCATGATTTATACACTTCTTTCATACATTGGGGACAATGCATGAGATTGGTGTGGGGTAGGGTTCTAACATGATTAACATAAGTTTAAAAAATATATATATAAATATATATATAATTTTTTGAAAAAAGAACAATATTTTGACTTATTTTTGTAAGAAATTAAATGAATTTTAAGGAATAAGAGAATCATAATTAGGATTTCTTATACTAGATCAAAATAAGATGACTTTTTTGATTTCTAGGGTTAGGAAGAAAATTTGAAAAAGTAATTTAGTTATGATCTTTACCTTGATGAAATATGTACACTTTATACACTTACATACCTAGGGTTCAAAAATAAAGATTCTTATGCCTTATATATTAAAAAAGGAAAAAAAAGAGGAAATATACATATATATACACATATATACATATATATGTATACATATACATATATATGTATATATATTCTCTGATTAAGTTGGTTACTTGTGCCTCATAAAGTATAAATATTCACACCTAAAGGGGTACATTTTATAAATAAGAAACCTTAGTTTTGTGGCCTTGTTTGCTCGAGTGCTTAAGCTCTTAGGGTGTTTTTCTCACCCGGTGCCCTAAGACTGTCCGGTTTGGGTGTCATCGATTGAAGGCTCGTTACATGAACAGATTAGAAAGCTTAATAGAACTAATGAATAATACCACCAATAATATAAATAAATAAGGTATAAGAGTTAAAGTTAAAGAACCCTTAGTCAAAATTTCACGGTCACAAAGGTGCATATGACTTAGGGTAAAGTAATAGACTAGATGAGAAATACAATTTGACTCCTTACTTTGATTGATAACACGTTTTTGAATGGAGACAAAGTTTAGAAATGAAAATTTTGGTTTTCCTATAACTTATAGGTTACTTGAACTCTTACAATAATACCTCAAATATTTTCTCTCTTTTAAAAATGCTTTTCTAAAATACTAACACTTTTTTGTTTCTTTATGGATTTTTTGGGTGTAATCCACTGAAAACCTTTACGAGACAAAACTCGTTCTCTAGGGGTAACCTAAAGGTTTAACGGGTTATTGCACATGCTCAGTACAATCGAGTAACCTGCGAAAGTGGTCTAATAATTTCTTAAGATTAGTTTTGATGTTTTACTCGAGGGCGAGCAAAAAGATAAGTGTGGGGGTGTGATTGGTCACCTATATTGCATATATAATGTCACATTCCCATAATTATTATCTAAAAAAATCATGTATTTAATCTTATATTTTTTTAATAAAATGCAGGCCCATTACAAATGGAGGTGAAAGAAAATTGAGCCCAAAAGCCCGCTTTAATTCTGATTTAGATCTTAAATAAAGAGGGGATAAATATTCAGAATGATAAAGATGGTTCCAGCTGAAGATCAATGAAAATCAAGGAAGAAAAAATAGGTTGAAAATCAGTAAAATTTAGATTTTCATAAAATCCAGTTTGTTAACCGAAGATCAACGAAGAATCATCAAAATCAGAAGGTCAAAACGGCAAATATTTTTGGACAAATGGAAAGAGAAGAAAACCCCGCAGATCCTGACCCCTGATGTGGCCAGATGGCCACATCAAGGCTTGGTTAAAAAGATAGGGGAGCGTTTGCTCCCCCTATCTGCTCATCCTCTTTCCCCTCGGGTTTTTGGCTATAAATACTGCATTCTACAGAGAAGAAGGGACCGAAGAATAGGATTAAAATTCTTATTCATTTTTAGGGTTTTAGGAGTATTCTTAGATAGTTCTGAGAAGTTGTATTTCATTTTTACTTTTTAGTTTAGACCAGCAAAGAGAGAAGAGTAAAAATGAGTGTGTAATTCATCCTTGAAGTGACAATCAAAGGAGATTCAACTTTCTTATTCAACTTGACTCAATTTGGTATGTCTATATTTTATTTTCATTTTCTTATTTGTTTTCTCTTTATCATGAGTAAATAAACCATCTTCCAGGCTCATTAATCAATATCTCCTACCTCTTTTCTCTTAATCAGTTTAATTGAAAGCAACTTTCTTGAATCATAATAATGCCTAAGTTAAATTTTGTTCTTGAAAGCACATGAGGATGTTTCTCTTTTAAACTTGGACATTTAAAGCACAACTATTTCTAAATAATTTTTATTCCATACTTGCTTCTTCGCTTGATGGTTAATCATTCTATTTTTAATATTGTGCAAATAAAAGTTTTAAGATTTAAACAAAAATCATCTTATTTGTTTTACTTGAACATTAAAAGAAACTAAAAGTTTTTGCTTATAATAAAAGTGATGCTCCAAAATGTTCTTGAGATAAGTAAGTAGTTGAGTAGAAGATTAGTGAATCTGGATCTTTTTCATAAATTTAAATCACAACAAAATCACTCTCAAAGCATTTTCTAAAAGATCATCTTCGCCAAATCCTATTCTAAATTTTCAGTTTTTCTTTGAATCGCTTCTTTACTCTCTATTTTCTTTTCAACTAAAACAAACACCAACACCAATCCTTATTTTTTGAACAAAACAACGAAAAGATTTCATCGCATTCCTCCTGATGGACACAACCCATTAGTCCTAAACTGCATGGTAATTCTCGCTGTATTTTCTTGCAACCAGATGCCAACTGAAAGTGCACCTAGAGGGGATGAATAGGTGTACTAACTAATTTAGGAAAAATGATGCAGAATTAAAAACTTAATTGCAAATACACTATGTGTAACCAAGAGTGAGTTCAGATTTCTCGTGAAGGGCTCTGGAGCTACTCCTCGAGATTCTTCTAAATTAAGAGTTGAAATGCTATTAGAAGCTCATTTGTTTCAATACAAGTGTGGGCACACAACCAATACCAAACATATATATAATATGAGTAATGTAAAGCAATGCAAGATGTAAGAGAGAGAGAGAGGGAGAGAGTTGAGAGATAGTGGATTAAACACAAACACAAAGATATATTTTGAGGTTCTAACCATTACTTTACGTCCCCACCTTCACACGGAAGGATTTTCACTATATCCACACAGGATCTTCCACAAAGGGACTCCATTGAGGAATTACAACTAAACACCAGAGTACACAACTCCTTCTCTCCACAACACAGACCTCTGCACAAGAGGTGGCACAAAGCCTAGCACAAAGTAACGAAGAAATAAAACTTAGTGATTCAATGATCACAAACTCTCTTGGTGATCATGAAAGATCACAAATAATTTTTCTCATGATACAAAGATCCTAAAGATAGATTTGAGATGATAGCTCAAGTATGTGAGAAATCAAAGTGTTATGGAAAAGAAATAATAAAGAAAATTGTAATATCCCCTATTTAGTAAAATCATATTATTGTTTTTAATTATGTACTTGATTCTACCTATTATTTTATTATTATTAATTAACTTGATTTAGTATCATTATTAGTATTATTATTGTTTATGACTTGTAGACTCTTATTGCGTATATTTAGTTATTTTAAATTATTATTAATGGGTAGTATTATTATTTTCATTTCAAGTCCAATAAGCTCAGCTCATTCTCCTTTTCCTTTTATTTTCTTTTCCCTTTTATGTTAAGCCCACATGAGCCAAGCCCACTTCCTTATTTTTATATTTTTCTATTTTTCTTTAAGCCCAAAAACTAAGCTCGTGAGCCCACTCTCTATTTTCTTATTCTTCCTATTACTTATTTCTTTTAACTAAAACCCAATAATCTATAACCCATTACTATTGAGATCCTTACCCATTTAACCCAAAACCCAATATTAATTCTAATCGAAATCCTATCTTATCAAATCTTTTTCATTAATCTTAGCTAATCCTAATTTAAATCCTAATAAAAATCATATCTAAACTGAATCTCCTTGAGATTTTTAGCAATCTTCAATTCTCATCTGAACTACTAAATTAAGTAATCTAAACCTAATTAGAATTCAGGTTTTTAAAATATCTAATAACCTATATAAAAACTCAAACTCCTTCTTTCTCTGCTACATCAAGAGAAAATCCTAATCCAACTCTCCCTACTTCCTTCTTTCCCTTCTCCTCAAGTGGATGGTAAACGAAAAGGGCTTCGAGGTACATGGATTGAGGAGCAAATAAGGGGTAATAAGTCAAGTAAGTAGATCTAATTTTTGAATTTAATTTCAGTTTTTTTCTTTTAAATTTTTTTAATTAAATTAGAACGACAAGATTTAAATTTGTGAATTAAATTTCAGTTTTTTAAAAAAATTTATTAATTTCAACAATCATCTACTCAACTTACCTATGCCCTCACCTCAGAATTCACCAAACAATATATTTAATGGTTCTTAAAAACTTACCTAATTTAATTTTTGTACAATCATTATTTTAATACTCCTCAAAGCTTTGATTTGAGCAAATCAAATCCAAGAAAGTAAACTCTTTTTCTATAATTAATATGATACGAATAGTCTAATCAATATTATGTCTATACAAGGGCCATCCATGAAATTTTTGATACATAAAAGCCCAACCTAAAATTCAACTAAAATACATGTAAAGATATACCAACCCATAATTTTAATTTATATTAGTTTTTCCAAAATTTTAAAAAAACAAAGGATTTCAAATATATATATATAAATTAAAAAAAAACAATGGCCACGCAGCCCGGCCTTGCCTGGGCATGGCCTGGCCGAGCCCAGGCCGGGCCTGTTGGGCCTGGCAGCAGGGCCAGGCCTGTTCTATAAAAAGAAAACACTTAAAAGCCAGACTAGACCCGGCCTGGCCCGGATCTGGCCGGGCTGGACTGCTCAGGGCCCTTGGGCCCTGTTTAATAAAAAAAACGAGAAAAATGAAATTTCGGACCAAGCCTGGGCCTGGCCTGGTCCGGCCTAGGCCTGGGCCTGGGCCTAGGTTTTTGTATATAGAAAGAAAAAAACCATAAAGAAAAAAGAAGAAGAAAGGAAGAAATAAAGGAAAAAATTACATATTAAAATAATTAGTTAAAAGTATCAAAAAATGGAGAAAAATATAAATAATAGTCTACAATAATTATACTTTCTATGATAAAATTTTTCAGAGAAATTGCAATATAAATTAAATCAGATTACCCCTTTTAAAGTTAGTTTTTCTTAATAAAAAATCCAAACCCGTTAAGGAATTTAATGTTAAAAGTCTTTAAAACCCCAGTAAAAGAAAATTTGAAATTGGTCAAATTAAACTTATTAATTTCATGTAATCCTAAAGATCATATTCCCAACCTTAATTTAATTAATCAAGATTAAAAAAATAATAATAAAAGATCCTAACAATTTCTATTGAAATAATTTATGTAGATTTATCGGGGCCTTATGATTTTAGTGCTTTGGACTCAGGATCGAGTTCAGGTAAGCGTTTTATTTCTTTGTTTAATTTTATTTAATTGTGTTGTGAGTGTTTCTATTCTTGGTTTAATTTTTATTTAATTGTGTCGTGAGTGCTTTTTCCCCTTCAGTTAACAAGAATTCTTGTGATGAAGGATTTTATCTAGTTATTTAATTATGTTATAAAGGTGATTTAAATGATTAAGCTAATTTTCTAGTATTTAGAAATTTTATATTTTCATGAATTATCTCCATATATTATTTGTAATATCTTTATGTATTCCTGTATGCAATTAAGTTCATTTGTTCTTAATAATAAACCTTCATGATCACTACATGACATCGGCTAGGACTTTGCCACTAAGACTCACCTGGATGACATTTGTGACCATTTATCTGATGACCATCATGTTCATTTTATCTAACTACTGAAAAAAATATTGTTAGACGGTAACAACCTCGTCCTGTTTATCATATTCACTGACACACACACACACATATCCTGTTATACATGTATCACAATTTCACTTTTGAAGTTGTTACTGTTATCATTACCGAGTTATCCCAGTAAATTTAGGTAACATGTACATTAATAATTTTGACAACTAAATTAAACAACGTACACTGGGATTGGGGAGATTGATGGAGGAGACATCGTCTGTATTTTGGGTGGACCTAGAATTTAGGTTGCGCAGCCGAAAGAGGGTTCCACTGCAGGGTTCTCGTGGGGTGACTGGCACCCCATCCTGTTCCTGTTCCTGTTCCTATTATACATGTTATACATGTACCTGACCTGTTATACATGTTCTTGACTACCTTGCTGTGGGTCCTGGTTCAGCGTCAGGGGTCTGGGCCGTGGTCTCGGGTATGCACAGGACCCACCTAAAACACAGACAATGTCTCAAACCGATCACTTTCAATAACTGAGGACCTCGATTGGCACGCGTAATAGGCGTAGTATGGGATGCGTCTATTACATGTGGCAATTGGTGTTCGCTGACATAGTTAATAATGAAAAATTAAATTCTTTCATTGACATTATAAACTGAACCTGACATCTGCTTCTATGTTATGATAGACCTTGACTATAATCATGACCTGAAGTACCCCTGATTATATCACTGATTGGTTTAGTTACTATTTATTTATTACTTGGCATGTATTCCAACCTTATCATATATATCTTTCTTTCATAATATGCTTTCACGTTACATGCATGTGTAGCTTCCTATTTTATTTTACCACTAGGTCACTTATTGACGACCCTAGATTTGCACGTCCAGGATTTTGGACATCTTCTTATATTGTTCAAGTGTTCGTGTGATTGTACGCGTTACGAGGAACTGGAGTCTCTTTTCTTGATTATAGGTATTCATGCTCTTTTATTCATGTTATTTCCCGATTCTATCTTTGTCGCATCCAGCTGCTATTTTCTTTCTTTTATTCATTTATTATCATTGTGTTAGATATTTATATGTCATATTGCAGTGATATTGATTTATCGTCGTAGATTTTATGGCTTGTTCAGTTACTTTAGGCTTAGCGTGTATGTATGGGGTATTTTCCTCGCGTATATACGTCGCCGACCTTCGTCGCGATTCTGTTTTCACATATTTTGGAAGCGAGGTGTGACAAAAATACTTGGGAAAACTTTTTGATAGATAAGTAAAACGAAGATCAAAAACTAAAATTCCCAAATCTTGATTTTCTTTAATTTTCCAAAAACTTTAAAACTACAAAAGATAAGAGTTTTGGCACAAAAATTTCTTTTTAAAACTTGCTGAAAACACTTAAGAAAATGGAGAAATTTGCTCTTAAACTTAAAAATCTTAGAAAAAACAACCCTCAAAGACCCATTTATATAGGGGTCTGAAAATATAGCCGTTGGGGTTCAGAACAGGTCAGAAATGACCCATCGGTCGACCGCCCGGTCGACCGGCCAACGGTCAGATTTCAGATCGTTGGGTTGTCGGTCGACCGGTCGGTCAACAACCCTAAGGCAAACTGCCTGTCGGTCGACCGCCCAGTCGACCGAGGCCAGAACCAGAGAGCTGGTCTCCCTGGTCGGTCGACCGCATGGTCGACCGGGGCCATTTTCAGAGAGCAGACTCTCTGGAACGATCGACCGGCCAGTCGACCACTAAAGCCTGTGCACTTCTAGCACGTCGGTCGACCGTTAGCAGCCCACAGCCAGGGTTATAGGGTTTGAAAACTTGATCTTTTAAATACCCATAAAATCTCATAAAACTCTATAAAATTCACAAAAATAAGTTCTTATAAATATTTGAAAAACAAATATGTGTGACTAAAATTCAACACATATTTCAAATAATTTGAATTATTTTTGTGATATAGAAATTAAGCTTTAAACAGAAAACAATATTTTTCAAAAATCAAACTTCTCAAGGAAATATGGTTTTTCTATAAACTTGTACAAATACAAAAACAAGATATTTTAAACTCATTTTGAACCATGATGTGCATGGATAGAATCCAATACACATATAAAATATATATCTATGTTTTTGATAATAAATTCAAAACTATGTTTTGTTTTAAAAATAAAACTTGAAACCATGAACTAGATATACATCAAAGTAAGTTTTTAGACAATATGAACTAAACAATATATATGGATGAATCCAATATACATATAAACTATGTAAAAAAAATTTATTCTATCTATTCATGAAAACATAAGATATGTTTTTGAAATTCTAAAACGGTTAAACCAAAATCAAAACTATTAAACTTGTGTGTTTGTGTGTGTGTGTACTTGAGCATATCAAAACTAATCATCTTTACACAAGATCTAAACAAAAATAAAATAAAACAAACCAAAGTCTTCTTGTAGAACTCCTTCTCTAGGCCGACTCGATCCAAACTCAATCCAAATAAGCTTGACTCCTTCCGAGTGCTAGATGTGATCCTGACGCGCGAGTGTGTTAGCTCCAAAACTTGACTTTGAATCCTCTGTTTGAGCTAATCACCTACTAAGGTCTTGATCAATATCTGAAACTTATTAAACACAAGATCATTAGCAAACTAACCTTCATAAGTTAGTCATTATCAAAACTAAGCTGAATGGCCTCTGGGCCAACACACATGAATGGTAACAAGTATCAGGACAGGACATGATAGTGGATAAAATATCAAAAATAGTAACAAGTACAACTGAACAATAATATAATGTATCAGGCAAATCATGTTATTTATACTATAATAATAATCAGTACCGCCTGATATTTTAATCAATCTTTTCCAGTATCCCATATCACTGGCACTTTATACCAGAACCCTACTCCGGCCGAACCCATCCGAACATGGCATATGGGTACCATAATTCGAACGAGAGAGTGACCAAATAACAAGCGTTCCTGTTGTTATCATCGTTGATATTGTTATATTATGTTAATTGAAAACTCAATGGTCAAGGAGCTCTAATCGGGTCGGTGTATCCCATGCATACCCGGGATTACGGCCTTATCAAGACTCCCTGGTTGTTGAGATCAAGGCCAACCCACTAGGGTGAAACAAGTAACGAGAAATGGGAGCTCATCGAGCTATAACAGACGGTAGCCAGCACTACCACGTCCCCTGTAGTAGGACAATAATGGATTCAGACATCTACCCGATAAGATCTAGTCAACTGTCAAGTCTCCCCCAATCCCCATGTTACATTTATTATATTTAATCTACATAGTATATTAGGAACAAGAACAGTGCATGGTACATGTAACATGACAACATGATATGAGCTTTGTTGATAGCATGAAATATAATAACGGGAAACAGAAAATAAGGGATGTGGGATTCTAGAGGTGGCCCCCGTGACTTAAATTCACGTGGCACTTAGTTCCACACATCACATATCAACATCACTCATGTCCAGGAACAGAAATATCAATATCAGTAATGGCAAACAATCATGTAACGGGAATACAGGAATATTTATGTAACAATAATTCATGTAATATAAACAGTGATCCATTCAATCGGAATAACCAAAGCATGTATACATGTGAATTCATGTAACAAATGCAGTAATCTATGCAACGAGAGTACAGAAACAATAAACACTTATATATCGAATGAATTTATTAAACAGTGATATGGAATAACTGTATTATCTATGTAACAATATCTAGTGTAATTGCTTATCCGTGTATTAGTGGTACAGGAACATGGACTAATAATATCTAGTGTAATAGTATTAGTGTAACGGTGATAATGGTACATGGAATGACAGTATCCGGTATAACATGTATTTACATGAAATACAATATTTTGTGTACTAGAATGTCAGTGTAACGATGATATAGATACATGTAATAACGGTGTCCACAATCATGAGACACATGCTCGTACAATGTCAAGTATAACGGTGGCTCGGTAACAGTGAGTGCGTCCGAGTGATATGTGTAACATGAACATGTGTCTAAATATATTAGTTGTTGTAGCGATTTTATTAATAAGAAAATTATCTACAAGTCTATATTTTCAAACTTTTCACAATCTTTTTAATAGCTATTAATTTATGATAATCCAGTAATCACTAAATTGATGGCTTTATCAATAATCCAATAATCACTTATTATCAATATATGACTAATTCACTTGTATTTTATATTAACTCAATAATCACAATTAAATATTATTATATTAAATATGTTAAGAAAGTAGTTACATATCTTTCAGTTATCGTTATTTACTATTTACACAATTTATAAATCAATAATTTCAAGTTTACCGATAATCTCAATTTATAACCAATTTATTTAGTTAAACACAATAAAAATAAAATTTATAAAATAAAAACACTCACATAGCCACTATGGAAATGTATCTCTTCTTTCTACAATTGCAACGGTTCCAGAATCGTCCAATTCGGAGTCAGGATGCTCAAGATATCGCCTGAACACTAAAAACATAACAAAAAAGGTTAAATATGTAATTTAAAGGATTTAAAATGTAGTAATTTTATTTAATAGGGGTTTTTATGTAAAAATTACCTTACTGGGTTTAAAAATGGGTTTGGGCTCTTAACGGGCGGGTTTAGATCCACAACTCATACCCATTTGACTTAAACCCATAATTGGATTGGGTTTGAGTTTATTGGGTATTGGGTCTAGTGTTTAGGTTATTGCATTTTACCCAATTTGTGTGTGTAAGAGAGAGATGAGAACGGAAGAGAGGGGACCAGGGAGGAGGAGACCTGGCATGGGAGTGGCGCGGCCTGGGCCGCGCGGTCGTGCGACGATGACGGCCAGCCAGAGGCGGCGGTCTGGCCGGGCAGCCAATGGCGGGGGGAGAGAGAGAAACAGGAAAAGAGAGAGAGAGAGAGATCAAAGGAGAGAGAAAAGGGCAGGGGAGAGGAGCAGGGGCCAGGCCCGCTTTAACATCTCGAATTATTAAAATCTTGATTTAATATTCTAAATACTTGATTAATAAGATTATACAAGATTATCTGAGGTAATTTAAATTATTTTGTGTCATTTTGGGATTTTAGAAATTTTGAGAAAAATTTGGATGTGAGGTAAATTGGAGAATATATATATATATATATATATATATATATATATATATATATATATATATATATATATATATATATATATATATATATATATGTGTGTGTGTGTGTGTGTGTGTGTGTGTGTGTGCATATACATGTATAGATTATGTGTGTTAAGTGTGTGCGAAATTTTTTTATGCAGTCATCCTTGCATGGATACATGTATATACAATTATACGCAAAATTGTGTATGTAAATTCATGTAAGAAATTGGTGAATGGGTATATTGTGTAAATACAAGATAATGTAAGTAAATACCAAGAAAGATACTATAATAATATATTCCTAATAGTTAGTGGGAGAGGGTAGGTGTGCATGGCATGATTTGATGAAGGGCTAGGATTTACCTAGAAATTTGTGTGTATAGGTAGCATGATAACATGAGAGAGGGATTGTGAGTGTGCATAATAACAAAAATTGAGGGGGGTGGGGGTTTTGTAAAAGGAGGAGAGAAATATCTCATTCTTTTCCTTCATTTCTAGGGCTGAAATGAATCTTACGTTCATCTCCCTCAGCCCCCTAAAACCCTAGATCCCTCTCTTTCAAATTCCCTCTCCTCTTCCTCTCTTCCTCCCCCAACCCTTCTCTCTTCTCTCTCTCTCTCTCTCTCTCTCTCTCTCTCTCTCTCGCAAGGTGGACCACGACCGGAAAGTCATGGGCGCGGCCGCGCGCGACCAAAGCCGCGGTGGTGCCGGCGGTGCTGGAGGCGTTGGCGGGCAGTAGGTCTTCGTATAGATTTATAGGTGAGGGGAGTTATCTTGAATCCATTCCTTTCTTGCCTTATTGAATTCTGAAATTTTCTTGAATTAGTACAGAATTTCTCTCATACCAAGCGTATATCTAGATGTTACTAATTGGTAGAAAATGGGAAAGTCTATATTACTTTAGGTTGAGAAATTAAAGTCATGTTCTTGTTCCCTCATGTTGTCAATCTAGAGTTAGATGAAATTGATGACTTGATTAAGGAAAGGGAGGTGAGGGGGACCTTCTGTTGATCCATTTTATTTTGAAACCCTAATGATATTTCATGAAGTCCTTAAGCATGAGATGGTATGATTTTGATCTTGATGTAAATGGGTTAATTAAATTGTACATATTAATTAATGGAAGGTGATAGAATACTATAGTATTTATAATGTAGTGAAGGAGATCTTAATTTGATCAAGCTTATCTTTTTAAATATTTTTTTAAATTTAGAGAAATTTTAAGACACACGTAAGGATCAACATGTATTACCTAAGGGAGTCTTCAATCTATATTTTTCCATATTTTCTTATAAAATTTCTGAATAAAATAATTATTTTGAGTAAATAGTGAACATTCCTTATAGGCGCAGAATCTGTTAAAGATCATAACCTGTAAAATTGGGCTCAGTTCATCAGTGTGGTTAAGTTAAATAGTATCATATTATATATTGCTGAAAATATAATCGAGTCTACTTTCCAACGGTTCATACCATGTCCTTATCGGATACATGTACCTTAAGTTATGATTGAAACAATGCATGTTGGTCGAACTATCGTGCTGCAGAATTCATTCACAGCTGATGAGTTTCTAAATTTTTGGAGCAGTTTAGTTAATTAAAACCTATCATATAATATATTATTGGAAAGGTAGTAGAGTCTAGTTTCTAATAAATCTTTCCTCGTTCTATTCCAATATGTAGAATGAAAATTATTATAAAAAAACTCCATTGGTTGTCCGAAAATATTGAGCCATAAAAATGTGTTTAAGCAATAAGTTCATGACTAGTGGCCACTGCTAAATCAAACTACTTATAGTATGTGATATATTGTCTAAGAGATATATATATATATATATATATATATATATATATATATATATATATATATATATATATATATAGAGCTATAAGAGTCCACCTTCCAGTGGTTTATTTCACATGCCGGTTGGATGTATGTGATAGAGGCTTTGTCGAAACACCACGAGCAAATTGAGAAATTTTTGTCAGAGTTGAATGGTGGTTGTAGAAAGAGTGATTCTTGTTGATATAGTAAAGGCCCTACAAACCCTTAACGTGTAGGGATTGAACTTCAAGTTCATTAATTTACAAAGCTAAATTGTGTCCCTTTATATCTAAAAGAGAAATTTTGAGAATACGGAAGTCTCTCAATTAAACCTAAGCCCTCCCTTCATTAAAATTTTGTATACAAAGAAGATGGGATTATACTCCTAACGTCTACACTTGTAATGTCTTGGTTGATACTCTAAGAAAGTCTAAGAGGAAGAAGAACTGATAAAATCTCATGATCTTATAACAAAAGATTTAATTAAGCTATATCTGAAAGTTTGAAATCAGCAAAATATAAGTCGTGGAAGCCTCAAAGGATATCTTGACCCTATAAGAAAGAGATAGTATGTTGAAACTCTCCTTCTAGGCCCTTTGGACTATATTGCAGTAGTGTTGTATGCATCATATGTATTAGAAAGCGAAATACTCAAGCGACTCCTACAACATCACTATTTTACTTCCGAAATCGAGACTTGTGTATTTAAATTCACAAGTAGTATACCTTAAAATGTGAGTACGGTAGGTGAAGCTTGAAAAATATAACTCCAACTGTAGGAAAACTTCTATAGTGAAATGATTCAATGAATATTCAATGAGTGGGAAGGGCCTGAATTGTACATAGACTAGTTGATAAATTTATCAAAGACTGTTAGATCAGATTATGGGCGAGTAACCCATGTTTATTATTCTTAAGGATCTTTTGCGCATAATTAATAAATTCTAGTAAGTTTCGGCCATGTCTCTTCTTAATTGTCATCATTTAGTCTTATCACAAATAATTGCACTGTAAGTTGATGAAGTCTTTCTAATATTTTCCACCTTGTTTCTGCATACTGCATTAGACTGAGTTATCCATGTCGCAAAGCAAGGATATGATTTTTCATAAGTAGGAGGGAAAGATTTTGTGATGGTTCATTTATATGAATAATCAAGTTAGCTCGATGAACGATTGAAGGTCGTAAAATACAAATTTGGGTTTAGAAGTCAAGTATTCATCTATGACTATGATACAACCATTAGGAATTAAGAAAGATAAGGTAAAAATTTCAATCGATAGAAAGATGCATATGAGTTAATTTTGTAGATACTAACTTAATTAAGTACCCTCATACTCTGACCTCGAACATCTAAGACTCTTCCCAAATTACATGTGAAGAGGGGTTAATTAATTAAGTGCAAGAATAAGAAAAAAAAATATGATGGCATAGTTAGTAAAAACTACGCGAGTGTATAAGCAAAATTTAAAACCCAAGATGTGCTAACTGAAAGTGACTATAGTTAAGTGGACTATTCAACTTTATCAGTTAAACAATAAGATGTATGAAGGGTGGAGTACAACTAACTACAAGACTTACTCGTACAAATTAGGAATTTATGTATTCAAAGTGTAATCAACGGTTTAGACGAATCATTGAACGGTTGACATTGATAATATTTTGTGTATAAAATGATTGTTGCATATGAATGATACTGAAGTATGAATGTGATTAAGTGTGACAGGATGTATACAATTATACATGCTCATACACATACACCTCTATTTTGGATACGCAGTTGTTGATAATATGAATGAGAACTCAATTTACATGAATGAGATACGTAGGTCATTTTACTGTTGACTTACAACTCATGTGTGAATGTATAACTAGTAAACCATATATATCTTATTGATAATAGAATTACTAAACAGGAAGGTGAACTGTAACTTATATTTGCATACACATATACAGTGAATTACATACATTCTCCAGTGATAGAAGTGATAAGCTGAGAATCAAAGTATAATAAATGATCAAATTGTTGTAATATGATAAAGTGATTGTTATCTGAGTGTATGTATACACATGCAGTGAACCACTTGAAATTCTTCGGTAATAGAGCTGATGAGCTGCAAAGCAAACCATAGTGTTTAATTGATATTCATATTGTTACTACACTGGTTGTTATCTCCGTATAAATATAAGCATGTCTTTCGCTTTCTTACTCATTGGAGGAAAGGGCCAGGCGGGAGCCGGTAGGAGGGGAAAGATGGTGTTATTGCATTATATACGTACATATACATGAGAGGAGGGGCCGGGCAGGAGCCGGTAGGAGGGGAAAGATGGTGTTATTGTTATATGATGTTTATACATACATACACATGTATATATATAGGAGGAAGGGGCCGGGCGGGAGCCGGTAGGAGGGGGAGACAGTGTCATTATGTTATATATCTTTATATAAGGAGGAAGGGGCTGAGCAGGAGCCGGCAAGACGGGGAAGGCAGAGATTTATCACACTTCATATGTGATTGCATATGCATATGAATAACGTATAATACGTCTCTCATTAATATGACATGTGAGTGTTGTGAAGTGTAATGTGATACTGCTATATGTAAAATGCGATAAGATTACAAGATACAAAAGTATACTTTATGATGCATGTGTTATCTGAACGCATATATTATATAATAAGATGGTGGGTGTATGATTGGCGCGTCCGTACGTGATATATGAAATACGTATGTGATATATACTAAGAATACATAAGAAGAATTTGATAATAAAATATAATCGCCAAGTTATTATTTTACTGATCTTATAGACCTTGTAGCGTGTGGCATAGAGTACGGAAAAATGTTATAGGAAATTAGTGTCAAAGAGAGTCGGACCGTCCCAGAAGATTATGGAGCCCAATTGTTTCATCATATGTTATTGATTCTCTTTTTCTCTTATTCATCCAAATTTGCTCTATTACTTGAAAAATCATGCTTATTATTTATTATATTCACCATTCTCTGATTTTCTTCTATATCTCCTCACTGAGCTGTTAAGCTCACCCCCCACAGATTATTATGTATTCACGTCATGGTGAGGCGAAGACCCAATTTAAGTTTTCAAGCGCCTTGTTGGAAATAGAGTTGTAATTTGTGTGATTGTAAAGTTCCATGTTGTATATGTTTACAATCTGATTGATGTTATTATAGCACAAGTTAGATGGCCTTAATCTTGATGAGTTGGATTTTATAATAAATTGGTGTTATGTTCTAAATACCGAGAGGAGTATTCTCAAGCATTATTCTATTGTTTTCATATAAGTAGGCGATGTCAAGCTGAAATTGTTAGAATGAGTATAAGTAGGCCGTTATGAGCCGAAATATTATTATGATTGCATGGGGAGATTGTTGACTTTAATCTACATGTTAGAAGAAGAATAAGTAGGCTAATGTTGGCCGAAATTATGGTGTATTGAAATGTATATTTGGACATATTAGTAATTACAAAGGAGGTGCTGCAGAAATTTTCAAGAATATTAGAGATGAGTATGATAATCTGTTGATCAATATAGATGTTTGTGTAAATTGAGATCATTAGAATCTGGGACCGTTACACCCGCCCCTAGGCGGCCAGCAGCGGAGAGAGAGAAAGAGAGAGAGGAAGTAAAGAGATGTTAGAACTTACAATTTAATGATAATAAATTTTGATGATAACAAATGTGGTGCAGGACATTGGAGCTTAATCTACAGAGCTAGTACTGAATCTGGTAACTCAAGTTTATTCAAGGATATTAACTATCTTTGTGTATTTTTAGAAATTTGTTAAAAGCCTTGATCACAAGCACAAAATAGTCTTATAGTCGACTAACCCCTTTCTATAGTCGACTAACATACCCTTTAGTCGACTTATAATAGTCTATAGTCGACTATGTATCTTCACAGAAAAATATTAGTTCTCTATTTGTTGACTGTAATCAATATTAGTCGACTAACCCTTATATCTAGTCGACTAGTTTTAGTTTCCAGAGACTTATCATTCTGTGTCAGCCTTCTATAGTCGACTTGATCTTTAAGCTAGTCGACTAACTCAGGCAAAACTTCTTATAGTAGTCGACTACTCTCATATCCTAGTCGACTAACTATAGTTTCTGACTGTTATTCAGTTTTGATCTTTCGGTGTTTTCTCCAACGTTTTGATTTTCAAATTTGAGTTGATAACTTCCCTAACTGACCATTGATTTCACCTATAAATAGGGATGTTGTCTTTGGATTTAATCACCAACTAAAATCATAAGTTTTTCTGTCCAAAACTCTGTTGAAAATTCTATTTTTCAGAAAACTATTTTTTACTTTCTGTTCTTCACACAATTCCAATTCTTTTGTGAAGAATTCTGATAGTCATCCTATAAGATACCTTGTTCACACTCACGTACAAATTTCAAGGCTTATAGGTTGTTATATTGTAATCAATCAAAGAGAAAGTGTTTTCTTGGTGTAAAGAAGAGTTATACAGATTTGACAAAGGGTGTTTTGTCAAGTGGTGAACAAGGAGTTGATTTTGGAGTGTATCAAAATCAGGATAAAGAAAATCTCAAGCAGGTTACTTGGGAATTGAACGTAGGTTACGAGGACCGAATCAGGATAAAAGCTCTCGTGTTTACGCTTGCATTTTTCTGAGATTTATTCTGTGCATTTTTCTTTCTTGCAAGTATTTTAATTAAAAGTTTATAAACACTGTTCATCTCTATTTTAGAGTTTGTGTTCCTTATTTATAGATCCTACATTGGTATCAGAGTCTGCCTGCAGTGTTCAAGGATGGCAACGGAGTTTCCTTCTTCACAATTCAAGGAAGGACATTTTACACAACGTCCATCATTATTTGATACATCAAACTACAACTACTGAAAATATAGAATGAAGATCTATTTGCAATCACTCAACTATGAACTATAGAACATAGTAGAAGTTCCATACACCAAGTCGACCACCAATTATAATAAGTGGAGTGAAGAACAAAAGAAGTCTGTAAATCTTGATGCCAAAGCAATGAATGCGCTTTTTTGCGCCTTGAACAAAAAAGAATTCAATCGTGTGTCAACGGCCAGATCTGCAAATCAAATATGGCAGATTTTATAGGTATCACATGAAAACCAATAAAGTTAAAGAATCTAAAATCTCTATTCTTATTCACATGTTTGAACTCTTCAAAATGAAGGAAAATGAAACCATTGCAGAAATGGTTACAAACTTCACCGACATTACAAATTCCTTAGTAGCCAATGGAAAAGAATACACTCAAGTTGAAAAAATTAGAAAGATTCTTTGTACACTTACATCAGATTGAGAGAAGAAAACTACTGCAATAGAAGAAGCAAATGACCTTTCAACAATGTCACTAGAAAATCTTATTAGTAATTTAATGGCATATGAAGTTCAATTTGAAGATAGGAAGAAGGATGAACAACAACTTCAATCCAAAAAGAAAGTACTTGCTGAAAATACACCTAGAGGGGGGTGAATAGGTGTACAAGCTAATCTAATGATAATGATGCAGAATTAAAAACTATTTATGCAAACTAAAGTTATTATGCTAACACATCAAGTATAACACAAGAGTGTAGCCGTATTCTCGATGACCGGCTCTGTACTAGCTCCTCGAGATTCCTCTAGATTAAGAGTTGAGGTGGCACTATGGTTTTCTTGGTTGAATACAAGTGTGGGTAAACAATCCCAAGCATATATCAATTAAGCACAAATATATCAAGCATATAAAGAGATAAACAATATAAGCATGCAAGATATATAGACACAAGTGAGAGAGAGAGAGAGAGCAATCGCAAACACGGGAAAATTATTTCGAGGTTCGAGCACCCTTGCTCTATGTTCCCGCCTTCAACACTATGAAGGATTTTTACTAGAATTGACTCCGCAAGATCACTCGGTGCCGCAATACCTACAACGAGTTCACACTAGAACTCTTAGTCTCACTAGTCCCTCTCTTATTCCCGCAAGAATAACACACGCAAGCACACTAGCTTGTCGAGGCCGCACCTCTTGCAACTCCTTCAACCACACGTCGGAACACTTGGTGATCACTTCACTTGATCACTTAAAAACACTCTTCACCGAGGCCACAAACTTTACAACTCCTCACAATAAAAGGATGAAATCTTGTGATCACTTCTCTTGATTACAAAAATAACTCTCACAACAAAAATCCCTAGAGGATTGATTTAACAATGGAAAGCTCAAGTTTGTGTGAGAAAAATAAGATAGAATTGTCGTGAAAAACTCAAGAAATCTCTTTTAGAAAACACTCTCAAAAACTCTCCTTTTGATATGGAAGTTTTAGCCCAACAATAAATGGAGAAAAACACTAATAGAGGTAGAAAAACTGGCTTTAAAACTCTCTTGAAATCTTATAGAAAACAGGCCAAGGAAACTCTATTTTATTTGGGAACAAAAACTAGCCGTTGGGAGCCAACTCAGCAGAAAATTCTGCTATCGGTCGACCGGCCAACGGTCAAAAATATGACCGTTGGGGCTGTCAATCGACTGCCCGGTCGACCGCACCCAACACTTGACCTGCCGGTCGACCGACCCTCAAGCCAAAGGGCTGTGCACGTTTTTATACACATCAGTCGACCGCCCGGTCGACCGACTTCTGTCTCAGTCGACCGGCAGAAGGCCAGGTCAGCAAATTTTAAGGATTAAAACTTGGTTTTATAAACTCTTATAAAATCCCATAAAATTACTAAAAATCTACAAAAATAAGTTTATTGAAATACTTTGAAGTATAAATATGTGTGATCAAAAATCAACACATATTACGAACATTTTGAACCATTTTGTGATATAGAAATTTTGCCTTAAACAAAAATCCGTATTTTTTAAAATCAATTTTTAATTTGAAAAATGATTTAAATAAAAAATAAGATATTTTAAACACTTTTGAAGCTTAGTGTGTATGAATATGATTCAATACACATATGAGATGAAATATCTATGTTTTTGATAATAAGCTCTAAAATAAGCTTTGATAAATACAAAACTCAAACACATGATATAGAAACATCAAATAAGTTTTTCTAAACATTTGAACCAACAATGTGTATGGATGAAATTCAAACACATATAAATCATATAAACTTGTTTTGATAGAATCTAATCATGAAATATAAGAATGTATACTTTGAAGCTCAAAGTCAAAAAGATATTTTCTAAAATCAAAACTGTTTTATGAAAACACATATAAATTTTGTGTGTGTGTATGAGATTGAGAAATCCACAACTAATCTATCCTTTACATCATGTCTAAAACACAAAATCTTAACACTTACAACACATTACACAAGTCTTCACGAAAATCTTCTTTGAAAATCATCTTCTCCTTCTTGACTTGGTCCAAACCTTGATCCAATGAGCTAAACTCCTCTTGAGTACTTGATGCGATCTTGATATGCGAGCTCTTGAATCAACATGTGCTAACTTTAAAACTTTACTTCGAATTTTTTATTGAAGTTAAACACCTACTAAGATCTTGATTAAATATCTGAAACTAAATAGACACCAGATCATTACTACTATAACTATATTAATTAATCATCATCAAAACTAGAGTGATGGGCCTTTGGGCCGACAATCTCCCCCTTTTTGATGATGACAAAACTCATAGAGTTATATATGATGGATTATAGATAAGCTTCATAGAAGCTCCCCCTTAACTTATGCATAGCAACAAACAAATAAATATTTAATAAAATGCGCAAACAAAACACAAACATACATGCATAAACAACAAATATTAAGCATGCATATGTACTCTCTAAATTTTTCTCCCTCTTTTTGTCAATTCATCAACAAAGGGGCAAAGACAAACAAACAATAAAGATGTATATGTGATGTACATTCATGAAGAGGAGATACGTAAAGTTAGCTCCCGCTGCATATATGTATTACATGAAGAAGGGATGACTAGATCCTAACCCACATAAAGCATAATATACAATACATAAGCAGAGATGTTAAGCTCCCCTTGTTGGCCCAAAGGCCATTATCCCAGTTATTTTGATGATAACAAAACATATTTAGTTATGTATTTAACATGTTTTATTTCAGAATATTTCAGGTTATTTAACAGGTTGTTTTTGACGGCTCTGCTAAAAGACTCACAAGTTTGGACGCCGCTAAAATGAAGATTCCCAAGCTACGCACAACTAGGATGCTTTGGGATCAAGATGATGAAGTGAAGATCAAGACAAGATCAAAACGACAGAGAAAAACAAAATTTGTAATTGTATTTTTATTTTAGACATTTTGTCAAAACTAGATATTAGAAGTAGAGCTATGGGATCATCACACACACACATTTCAGTTAAGCTTCAAAAAGATTTTTCAATTCCATTTCTAACTTAGTTTTTAAAAGAGAACATATTTGAAAATACGCGTTTTAGAAAACCAATAGTTTTTGGAAAAACATTTCATTGAAAAACAAGTTTGTGTTCAAAAGAATTTTATCAAACTACTTTTAACATGTTTGAAGTATGACACATGCTTATACTTCATGTTTTTACAAGTTCCAAAATCTTACCCAAAACCCAAAACCAAAACCAAGATTTTCTGGTTCTGGAAGTTCTGTTTTTTCAGAACTTACAGTGACCGGTCGACCGGCCCGGTCGACCGATGTGCACAATACTGTGCACGTCTATATCAGTCGACCGACCCGGTCGACCGAAGTTCATTTACGCTTACGGGAGTTTTCGGTCGACCGGACCGGTCGACCGGTGAGCCCCAACGGTCATATTTTTGACCGTTGGCGGTCGACCGACCCGGTCGACCGGACTCTGTCAAAAGTTCTGACAGGTCCAACAGCTAGTTTTTCTGACTGTTTTTCTTTTTGGGATTTGTCTCCAACGAGTTTTTGAGGCTGTTTTTGACCCCTATAAATAGAGGGTCACCTCATATTGATTAGACAACTATTGCAAAATATTTCATAAGAGTTTTACAAAGATTTTCAAAGCTTTCCTTCATAAAAGATTTTCCAAAGCCTAAATTTCCAACACCCAATTTGTGGCCTACTCTCTACCTTCTCTCTAGATTTTGCACACCACAATCCCAAGCTCTACATCTACATATTTGGTTCTAGGATTGTGCAAGTGAGCTTTTGTAAAGTGATCAAGTGTGATCACTCATTTCTTCTTGGAGTGAAGTTGTAGAGGCATCGGCCTCAAGGGAGCTAGTGAGCTTCGGGTGGTGTTGCGGCATCACAAGTGTAAGGGACAAGTGTGTCCTTGTATTGGCGATCCGGTGGGATCAACGATAGTAGTGCAAATCCTTCAAGTGTGAAGGCGGGGACGTAGAGCGTGGCTCGAACCTCGGAAACACATCCTTGCGTTTGCGTTTGATCAATTTTCTCTAACTCTACTCCGTTCAATTCTTGCACCTTAATTGTTGTATTTATTGCAAGTCTTTATTTGTGCTATTTGTGTGTGAAAGTTTTAATTCCGCAAAATTGCCATAATTCATATAGCCATCACCTATTCACCCCCCCTCTAGGTGATTTCAATTGGTATCAGAGCCTAACCCTACAACTTAGGTCTAACAACCTTAGGGAGATCCATATTTGGCTATATACATTTTGTTGCATTTTTACTTGCTTGTGCATTCATGGCATCCATGGACTTTTCTAGCATTAAATCCCCACCAAAATTCGATGGCTTGAACTTTCCCATTTGGAAAGTCAAGATGAACTTGTTCTTGAAATCCTTAGGTGTTAGGGTAGCTAGGGCCATTACCAAAGACTTCATTGAACCAACTAGTGATGAGAGCACATGGTCCGAGGATACTTCCAAAGACTATGAGGCTAATGCTAGGGCACAATATGCATTAACCCAAGCCCTAAATGAAGATGACCTTGCACGCATAATAAATTGTAAATCCGCATTTGAGGTTTGGAACATACTCATTGTGACTCATGAGGGAACGTCTCAAGTCAAGAGAGCCAAAGTTGACTTGCTACGTTCTCAATATGAGAATTTCTATATGTTTGATAATGAGAGCATTGATGACATGCTCACCCGTTTTACAAAAATAACTAATGCTCTTTCTTCCTTAGGCGATAAGATTGATAATGATCAAAAGATAAGGAAGGTGATTAGAGCTCTTCCCAAAGCTTGGGAAGTCAAGGCGACCACTCTCAAGGAACTCAACGACAAAGAGGAGATGGACTTCTCCGGCTTCATCGGAAATCTCAAGACACATGAGATGGAGATGAAAGTTAGAGAAGAAAGGGAGGCACCAAAGAAGAAGACCATTGCCTTCAAAGCCGCTCCTACCATACACGAAGAGGATGACTCATCGGAGGATTGCGATGAGGATTTCGCCATGCTCATCCGGAAGGTGGGCAAGATGTTCTACAAGAAAGGACGGCAAAGTAACTTCCGAAGAGGGAAGCCTCAAGGAAGGTACGAGAAGAAAAGAGATGAACCCGGTCCTTGCTTTCATTGCAAGAAGATCGGTCACCTAATTGCCGATTGCCCCGCTCTACAAGCAACCACATCCAAGAATGGGCAAAGAAAGAAGAAAGCGTTGGCCGCTACATGGGATGACACGGAGTCGGAATCCGAAGAGGAGCACGACGCCGCTAACATGTGCTTCATGGCACAAGGAGACGACACTTCTAAGGTAACATTTGATAACACCCTTGATGATGATGATCTCACTATGGATGAACTTGCACACTTCTTTGAGGAATTACAACATAGATATGAGATTTCGCAATCTCATAATAAAAAGTTAAAAAGGGAAAATGAGTCCTTGAAAGATAAACTTAATATTATTGAAAAGGAGAAAAATAATTTGTCTAATTCTTTTGAGAAAATAAAAAGTGATTTTGCAAGTTATAAATTAGCTTGTAAAGGGAAAACCCCCATTGCATCATGTAGTAAAAATGATTTTGATGAGATGCAAAAACGGGTTGAAGTATTAGACTCAACTCTTAAACAATGTGCTTTTGATTTAAAGAAATTTGTTTCTAAGTTTCCTAAGGGAGTAACCCAAGGGAAACATACACACCATGCTCATGCACACCATACACATGCACGGAAACATGTACACCCACACAAGCATGCATACTTGTATGGTAATAATAATAATGGTAGAATTTATATTTGCACACATTGTGGCCGCAAAGGCCATTTAGAAAAGTTTTGCTATGCTAAGAACAATGTTAAAAATAAATTTGTTTGGGTTCGCCCCGGATCTAACCCCAAAGGACCCACTAAGATTTGGGTACCAAAAGAGCCACCGATTTCAAATGAAACAGGTATAGGTGGATCTACATCCTCCAAGACTTAGGAGGAAACGGTGCCCGGGTGGTGGATGCAACAAAGCTTAAAGAACACATCAAGATTGCATCGCTATCGTGGAGGCACCTAATTTTGGAGATTGCCCGTAAATTGGTAACATCTCCATTTAAGAGTTTTTAATTTTGTATATACAATTGTTATAGGATTGCTAGTTTAGTTTTATGCTTCATTGATACATGATTAGTATAAACTTGCAACTCTAACATGATTGTATATGCCATGTTCAATTTTGATTTTTTTTGACATGTATACATATGTATAGAATTGATAGTTTGCTTTTGTATTCTATTGATATATGCTTGTATAGAACTACCTTTCTATCATGATGTATATGTGCCTTGTGTTAACTTTTATATCTTTGTTTCATGCCTTGTTCATCACATGTCCACATGTATAGTTTAGTATTTGTGATTATATACTTATATGCATATACACATTATTTTCATAAATAAAAATTAAACATTTGTAAATTTTCTTATTTAAGCAAATACCTTAAAGATGGCAATTGCGCACCTCAACTCATTCAAGAGGAATCAAGAGGATGAAGTTCAGAACCCGTCACTGGGTATTCGGCTTCAACATCTTTAAAATCTTTGTTTAAATATGAAAATAAAATTAAAATTGGATTGCTTGTATTTTGATGTTTGTAAAGACTTAATGAAGATTTAAAAACTGTTGGTGTGTTCCTATATGCTTAATATATAATACCTGTTTTAGATTACAAAATTACTTAAAATTTTTTTGGGCTATTTGCTGTTAGCTGTTTTTCAGGCAAAGCCGGTCGACCGACCCCTAAATCTCCGGTCGACCGACTCTGCCTGAGAGAATTTTTTTTTTTTTCTGTGCTACCGGTCGACCGACCAGAATTCCGGTCGACCGATGCTGGCCTGCTGTGGTCTCGGGATATTTCGGTCGACTGACCCGGTCGACCGATATCATTTACAGAGCTCTCGGTTGGATTCGGTCGACCGGACCGGTCGACCGATCGTCGTGTTTTGCCCAAATCTGCTATATATTTCATTTTCTCTCTCTCTCTCTCATTCACTCAGCGACCGAAAACCCCAAAATTTCCCCATATTTGATTTCTCTCCAATCCTTCAACCAAATCCAAATCTTTTTAAAACCCATCTCAAATCCTTCATTCCACCTTCAGATCTTCGATTTCAACAACTTCCAACCACCGGATTCGAAGAATTTCAGGATTTTTCAGCTAGGGTTTCAGAATTTTCATCAAGGTAAAAATCGAATTTTTATTGTAAATCTTCACTTCTAGCTTAGATATCTCTATTCCTTTGTCACTATTTTAGGTTGCTTAGCTTCTAGATCGTGCCATAATCTTGATTTCACCTAAAAATCAAATTTTTATTCATCATGCCTAAGAGATCTCGAACTGAGAAGGGGAAGGGTATTGCCCAACCCTCATCTCAGGGTCCTAGACCCGTACGGCCCTTTAGAAATGATCTAGCTGAAGATAGATACTCCCACCTCTCCACTAGAAATATCAATTCAGGGAGATTTGTTACCATTCAGGATTTTGAACACCTAGATATCCCTCAAATCCTGCAAAAAAATAATCTAGTTGAGTTCTTGACCATTAAGGAACAAGTATACACTTCCCTTGTTCCTTACTTCTATGCCAACTATGAATTTGATGGTAACCGGATCACATCTAGAGTTCTAGGTAGGGAAATCGACCTCTCTATCGGTCGGTTTGCTAGGATTCTGCATCTCTCCACTGGCGGAGCAGATGTGTATTCTCATGATTTACATGACTTTGAATTTCCTGAGGGTGAGTCTTCACTCACCGCCTCTACTCTGATCCACGGGAATGACAATCCCGGGTTGGTTAGAAATGAGGTAGTGAGTAAGTACACACTTCAATCTCAAGTCCTTGCCAAGATTATCTTTTTCAACATTGTCCCCAAACATGGTGAGTATAGCCATGCTAGGGGTTGTGTCCCTTTGATCATCTATTGTCTTCTTAAAGGCATTAAGGTGAATTTTCCTAGAGTCATAGCTTATCATATGGGCTCTGATCAGATCCGTACTGCGGGTAGAAGTTTGCCCTACGGCATGCTTATTACCCATCTTCTTCGAGCTCTTGACTTTGATCTTTCTGCCGAAACTCCTTCAAGCCCCCTGTCAAACATCAATGGAGTTGTCCTGAAGATGATGGAAGCGCAGCTGCGTAGACACGCCCCTGTGCAACCACATCTTCCTCCTGCTGGTCCTGGCTCATCATCTGCACCAGGATCTTCTTCTGCTTCAGCTCCTGTCTTTTCTCCAGAGGTTCTGGCACTTCTCTCTTCGGAGGTCCGCACTCAGATCGAGGCGCACCAGGCCTGGGTTCGTGCGGAGATGGATGCTCGTGACGTTCAGGAAGCTGCTTTTCGGGCAGAGGTCAGGAACGACATGTCATACTTTGCTGACTCCATGAGATTCGTGGATGTCCAGTTTCAGGCTCTCTTTGCACAGTTTTCCATGACCGTTCCTAATCGTACTGCGACTGCTTGTCGTCTTCCGTCTACCGGTCCTCCATTCCCTCCCAGAGCTCGTGCTTCAGTTCCACCACCGCGGACCAGAGTCGATGGCATTGACCCAGATGAGGTCATTTCTTCAGGCGAAGACGCTGGTGACGAAGAGCAGACGGCTGATGAGGAAGCTGGAGATGATGATGAGTGACCTCCCCTTTTGATGATGTCAAAAAGGGGGAGAGTTATCTTGAGAGAGATATTTGTGATATTTTGTGTTGTAGTACTTTATGTGTTTGGATATTTGTGTGTTTTGGACATGTAGTATTTGTGTTATGGACATGCAGTATTTATTTGTGTTTTGGACATGTATTTGGATTTCTACATGTATGCTTTGTGGACGTATTTCTTTATATGTATCCATGTTCTATCTTGATATATGACATGAGTATTTGTCCTATGTTATGAGTACTTGTTGACATGGAAATATGTGTTTATCATTTTTATATACTATGCCCACATACGATTTTTGTCATTTATGATATGCTTGTGTTGAGGGGAGCTTCACTTGAAGTCTCTACCCAAAATATTTTGTGATAACTACATATGTTTTGCCATCATCAAAAAGGGGGAGATTGTTGGCCCAAAGGCCATTATCCCAGTTATTTTGATGATAACAAAACATATTTAGTTATGTATTTAACATGTTTTATTTCAGAATATTTCAGGTTATTTAACAGGTTGTTTTTGACGGCTCCGCTAAAAGACTCACAAGTTTGGACGCCGCTAAAATGAAGATTCCCAAGCTACGCACAACTAGGATGCTTTGGGATCAAGATGATGAAGTGAAGATCAAGACAAGATCAAAACGACAGAGAAAACAAAATTTGTAATTGTATTTTTATTTTAGACATTTTGTCAAAACTAGATATTAGAAGTAGAGCTATGGGATCATCACACACACACATTTCAGTTAAGCTTCAAAAAGATTTTTCAATTCCATTTCTAACTTAGTTTTTAAAAGAGAACATATTTGAAAATACGCGTTTTAGAAAACCAATAGTTTTTGGAAAAACATTTTCATTGAAAAACAAGTTTGTGTTCAAAAGAATTTTATCAAACTACTTTTAACATGTTTGAAGTATGACACATGCTTATACTTCATGTTTTTACAAGTTCCAAAATCTTACCCAAAACCCAAAACCAAAACCAAGATTTTCTGGTTCTGGAAGTTCTGTTTTTTCAGAACTTACAGTGACCGGTCGACCGGCCCGGTCGACCGATGTGCACAATACTGTGCACGTCTATATCAGTCGACCGACCCGGTCGACCGAAGTTCATTTACGCTTACGGGAGTTTTCGGTCGACCGGACCGGTCGACCGGTGAGCCCCAACGGTCATATTTTTGACCGTTGGCGGTCGACCGACCCGGTCGACCGGACTCTGTCAAAAGTTCTGACAGGTCCAACAGCTAGTTTTTCTGACTGTTTTTCTTTTTGGGATTTGTCTCCAACGAGTTTTTGAGGCTGTTTTTGACCCCTATAAATAGAGGGTCACCTCATATTGATTAGACAACTATTGCAAAATATTTCATAAGAGTTTTACAAAGATTTTCAAAGCTTTCCTTCATAAAAGATTTTCCAAAGCCTAAATTTCCAACACCCAACTTGTGGCCTACTCTCTACCTTCTCTCTAGATTTTGCACACCACAATCCCAAGCTCTACATCTACATATTTGGTTCTAGGATTGTGCAAGTGAGCTTTTGTAAAGTGATCAAGTGTGATCACTCATTTCTTCTTGGAGTGAAGTTGTAGAGGCATCGGCCTCAAGGGAGCTAGTGAGCTTCGGGTGGTGTTGCGGCATCACAAGTGTAAGGGACAAGTGTGTCCTTGTATTGGCGATCCGGTGGGATCAACGATAGTAGTGCAAATCCTTCAAGTGTGAAGGCGGGGACGTAGAGCGTGGCTCGAACCTCGGAAACACATCCTTGCGTTTGCGTTTGATCAATTTTCTCTAACTCTACTCCTTTCAATTCTTGCACCTTAATTGTTGTATTTATTGCAAGTCTTTATTTGTGCTATTTGTGTGTGAAAGTTTTAATTCCGCAAAATTGCCATAATTCATATAGCCATCACCTATTCACCCCCCCTCTAGGTGATTTCACCCCTTACACACGTGTATCACGTAAAGAAGAGAGATCAAGCTCCTCAATGTGAGATACACTCAACACGAATCTATATATAGAAGAGATGTTAAGCTCCCCTTGCATATATAGGCAATATACAACAACAAATTTTAAGAAAAATTTTGAAATCACTTTTTAAAATAAATTTTTGAAATTTCTTGAAGTCAACAAAATAAATTTTGATACCAATGAAATCAAATTGTAGCTAAGAAAAACAAATGTTCGTACCACTTAAAAAAAACTTTAAGATACAAATAGTAGATTTTGACACCAATTGAAAGTGAAACATGAAATGTATTTTGATACCAAATAAATACCAATTGAAATTAATGTATAAGCTTGTATAAATACCAATTAACATTTGGAATAAAATCAAGCTTAACATAAATATAATTTGTGCTTTAAGAATGTAAAGATATTGTAAAACAAGCACAATCAAATCATATATATGTATGTATGAAATTGGAAATTCCAATTGAATTTGATTCTAATAAAAATTTGAAGTATGCATATATAAGAAATAATTATGAGTATACAAAAATGAAATAACATTAAGATCATGTGTATAACTCATACTTATCACCCTTTTCATGCACAATTTTAAAAGATATTCAATAAGTGATATAAGGCATGGTCGTCCAACCATCCGTCCTTAAGGGTAGAGGTTTTCAAAAATAAGATTTGAAAATAGTTATAAATTGAAATCACTACCAAATGAAAAATAAATAACTAGTTTAAAGTAATTTTTGAAAAACTAGTTAAAGATCCTTCAAAAATAAAACTAAATCATATATATGTCATGAAACATTGCTAAATACACAAAAATTGTCACACAATATTTATAAAGCTCATATAAAGCTCATGAAAATAAAGTCATGAGTAAATAAAAATAACGTGAGTGCACAAGAATCATGTGAATAGCATATTCATGAAAATAATCAATAAATCTCAAAACAAACATGAAATTCTTTTCTCAAAAACATGAAAATCATCAAAACTAAAATTATCATCAAAACTAAATAAGTATCAAGGTATATGTATGTTTTGTTGAAACTAAAAGTACACATACACATCCCAAATATAAACGAGTCCATAATAGAATTTTGCATGAAGGCAAGTGACTCAAGGGTATACATGTATATTTATTAGTTTTAGATAAAAATAACATATACATGAAGCAAAAACATGTACAAAAATAGGGAAAATAAGTATAAATGAAAGAACCATCAAAAATAGGTTATACATGTACATGTAATGAGTACAAATGAGCAATGAAACACAAATACATAACAATCAAGTGTAGCTCACTACTTATACAAATATAAACATAAGTTTTAACGAAAATTACATCTAGACAAGTAATCACCACATGAAGTACCAAACATGATCATTTAACATAATGAGCATTGAAACCAAAAACATGCTAAAAATATTTATATGAAAGCATGTAAATAAAAATAAGAGTTAGAGATAGTTACCAAACCAATGAACCACTCTGTAAGTCTCCTAACCATGGTGGTCCTCCCACCAAACATCCTTGAAGGTGATGCATCCAATGTAGTGTCCATCAAGCTCAAACGCATCCACCATCAGGGCAACATACCTTTCACGTCATGTGAGAGCCCACAACTGCATCAAACACAAGAGGTGAGGATTTTGGTACCTCTTTCTTTTTGGGTCTATGGGGGTTAGCATCATAAGAATCCCAAATATTTTTATTTGTAAAATTTATATGATTTATCTTATCAAAATAAAACTTTGTTAAATGGTCTTTGCGGTCACAATGTGTACATGTGTACACTCTAGCATGCATATGAGTCGTGTGAGTGTGAGCATGGTGTGCATATGTATACCGTGGGTTTGTGCATAAACATGTGAAATTTGTTTCTTGCGAAACTTGAATTCCAATTTAGAGTGATTAAATGCGCATTGGCTTAAAGTGGAGCCCAAACAATCAATTTCTTTTTCAAAATATGAATCTCATTTTTATCAAAAGAGGATGCAACGTTATTAGCATAGCAAGAATGAGAATCAACTATCTTTTTCTTTTTAGAAATGTTATCCTTTTCTTTTGAAATAATTTTTCTTTTCAAAGAGTTATTTTCTTCCAAAATAATTTCTTTTTCTTTTTCCACCAAAATAATTTTATTTTTCAATGAATTATTTCCTTCACATATGTCATTTAATTTTTAAGACAAGAAAATATTTTCCTTTTTCAAAATTTCATTTTCTTTTAAAACACATTCAAATTTATTTTTAAAGGAATCATTTTCTTTTAACAAAGAGGTGTTTTCATTGTTTAACTTAGCATTTTCAATAAATCATATTTTTCAAGAAGTTTTTGATAAAAAGATGCAAGCTCATCATAAGGCATATCAATATCTTCTTCTAACTCGGATTCAGAATTTACCTCAAGGGGGTCATCCCCTTGGATCATGTAGCATATGTTGGAAGCATCACTTCCATCATCCGAGTCACTCCCTATATAGTATTGCTTTTGTTCACTAAGGGAGACTAGTATGTCTCATACTACAAAAGCCGAATCTAAGTTAGCAACCCTAAATAAATATTCATCATTTAGGGTTGATTTTAAAGCATGGATGGCTTTTGCATTAGCCTCAAGGTTTTTGCCATTTAAACAATAAGAATCTTTAATAGTGGAAAAATAAACATGAATTCCTAGGGCTTTGAGGTACATTGAAATCTTAACTTTCCAAGTCTGGATGTTAAAAATATCAAACATGGGAGGTGTCATGAAATCCACATGTGTATGTTCAAAAATAGTGATTAGCTAAAATGAAGATCTTTAACTCTAGGTTGTTAGACCCAAATCAAGAGCACCAAACTCTGATACCAATTGAAAATACACCTAGAGGGGGGTGAATAGGTGTACAAGCTAATCTAATGATAATGATGTGGAATTAAAAACTATTTATGCAAACTAAAGTTATTAAGCTAACACACCAAGTATAACACAAGAGTGTAGCCGAATTCCCGGTGACGGGCTTTGGACTATCTCCTCGAGATTCTTCTAGATTAAGAGTTGAGGTGCCACTATGACTCTCTTGGTTGAATACAAGTGTGGGAAAATAATCCCAAGCATATATCAATTAAGCACAAGTATATCAAGCATATAAAGAGATAAACAATATAAGCAAGCAAGATATATAAATACATGTGAGAGAGAGAGAGAAAGTAATTACAAACATGGGAGAATTGTTTCGAGGTTTGAGCACCCTTGCTCTACGTCCCCGCCTTTAACACTATGACGGATTTCCACTAGAATCGATCCCGCAAGATCACTCGGTGCCGCAACACCTACAACGAGTTTACACTAGAACTCTTGGACTCACCAGTCCGTCTCTTGTTCCCGCAAGAATAACATACGCAAGCATACTAGCTTGTCGAGGTCGCACCTCTTACAACTCCTCCAACCACACGTCGGAATACTTGGTGATCACTTCACTTGATCACCTAAAAACACTCTTTACCGAGGTCACAACCTCTTCAACTCCTCACAATACAAGAATGAAATTTTATGATCACTTCTCTTGATCACAAAATAACTCTCACAATAAAGATCCCTAGAGAATTATATAGCAATAGAAAGCTCAAGTTTGTGTTAAAAAAACAAGTCTCTTTTGGAAAACACTCTCAAAAACTCTCCTTTTGATATAGAAATTTTAGCCCAACAACAAGTGGAGAAAAACACTAAGAGAGGTAGAAAAAACTGGCTATAAAACTCTCTTGAAATCTTATAGAAAATATGCCAAGGGAACCCCATTTATAGGGGATCAAAAACTAGCCGTTGGGAGCCAACTCAGCAGAAGATTTGCTGTCGGTCGACTGGCCGGTCGACCGGCCAACGATCAAAAATATGACCGTTGGGGCTGCCAGTCGAACGCCCGGTCGACCGAACCCAACACTTGACCTGCCGGTCCATCGGGGCCAGATCCAAAGAGCAAAGCTCTCTGGACGGTCGACCGCACGGTCGACCGACCCTCAAGCGAAAGGGTCGTGCACGTTTCTGTACACATCGGTCGACCACCTGGTCGACCGATTTCCGTCTCGGTCGACCGGCCGGTCGACCAGTAGAAGACCAGGTCAGCAAATTTTAAGGATTAAAACTTGATTTTATAAACTCTTATAAAATCTCATAAAATCACTAAAAGTCTACAAAAATAAATTCATTGAAATACTTTGAAGTGCAAATATGTGTGATCAAAAATCAATACATATTACAAATATTTTGAACTATTTTTGTGATATAGAAATTTTGTCTTAAACTAAAATTCGTATTTTTCAAAATCAATCTTTAATTTGAAAAATGATTTTTCTAAAACTTCTTCAATTACAAAAATAAGATATTTTAAACACTTTGAAGCTTAGTGTGTATGGATATGATCTACACATATGAGATGAAATATCTATGTTTTTGACAATAAGCTCTAAAATAAGTTTTGTTAAATACAAAACTCAAAACACGTGATATAGAAACATCAAATAAGTTTTTCTAAACATTTGAACTAACAATGTGCATGGATGAAATCCAAAACACATATAAACCATATAAACTTGTTTTGATAGAATCTAATTATAAAACATTAGAATGTATACTTTGAAGCTCAAAACTAAAACAGTATTTTCTAAAATCAAAACTGTTTTATGAAAACACGTATAAATTGTGTGTGTGTGTGTGTGAGCTTGAGTAATCCACAACTAATCTATCCTTTACATCTTATCTAAAACACAAAATCTTAACACTTACAAAACATGACACCAGTCTTCACAAAAATCTTCTTTTGAAAATCTTTTTCTCCTTCTTGACTTGGTCCAAACCTTAATCCAATGAGCTAAACTCCTCTTGAGTACTTGATACGATCTTGATATGCGAGCTCTTGAATCAACACGTGCTAGCTTCAAAACTTGACTTCAAATCTTTTATTGAAGTTAAACACCTACTAAGATCTTGATTAAATATCTGAAACTAAATAGACACAAGATCATTAGTACTATAACTACATAAGTTAATCATCATCAAAACTAGAGTGATGGGCGTTTAGGCCAACACTTGCCTTCCATACATCCTCAGATATGGACAATTCAGATGATGATGAAGAGGAGATGACAATGCTCTCAAAAAATTCAGAAAGTTCTTGAAATAAGATAAGTTTAATCCTATTTGTTTTAATTATAATAAATCAGGTCATATAAAGAAGGATTGCCTATTGCTAAAATACAAAGGGAACTTCAAGTTCAGCAAATTCAACAAAAAGAAGAAAGATTATTAGGCACCTTGGGAGGATAGTGATTCATCTTCCTCTGACGAAAAAGAAGCTACTGGAATTGCCACTGTCTATTTTATGGCTCAAGAAGATGAGGTACAAAAATATGTTGAATTATTAGATGCATTCAATGAATTATATAATGATCTCAAGAATGAAAAGATTAAAAATAAAGTTTTAATAAAGGAAACTGAAAGACTCAACAAATAAAATTCACTTTATATTGCTCAAATGTCTTCCTTGAGTTCTCAAAAAGCTGACTTTGAAAAAAAAAATTCATCTTTAAAAAAGATAATGAGAATTTCTTAAAAGAGAATGCTTTTCTTAAAAGAAAAACTGTTTCTTTAAATTCTAGAATTTCTATTTTAGATAAAGAAATGACAAGTTTCAAAATTAAATATGAAAAATTTTGAAAAATGTGACAAAATTTAATAAGGGAAAAGAAAATTTAAATGATTTATTATCTTATCAAAAGACGTCAAATAATCATTTTGGTCTTGAATTTTCAAAAGATAAGTTTGAAAACCTACACATGCTGGTCTTGGATTTTCAAAAAATAATGTTAGAATATCTACACATCTTTATAAAAAGAATAATCATAATCCATATAATTCTTTTGTGAAAAGAAATACGGATACTATTTCAAAAAGAATTAGGAACAAATATATATGGATTCCTAAACATCTAAATATTGAGGATAAAAATGCTTATATTGCATCATATATACATCATGTATATAATTCTTGTAATTATGTTTATACTAACAAATGAAAACCAAATTCAAATTGGGTTTGGATTTCTAAAGGCCAATTTTTTGACCCTGTCATGATATGTACCATATAGAATATTTTATCTTATAGGTACCATATAAAAAAAAGTGAATACTTGATAGAAAATTATTTCAAACCTATAATGCACAATATAATATATCATATATGTATGCCATGATATATTTATGCAGGGGGAGAAAACTTATTATTTATATTTGTTATAACTTGTTCTCTGCAGGTGAAGTTTCTCTGTAGGGGGAGTTTTATGCACACAGCTTGTCATCATCAAAAAGGGTCATCAAAAAGGGGGAGAATATTGGAACTTACGATTTGATGATAATAGATTTTGATGATAATAAATGTGATGCAGGATATTGGAGCTTAATCTACAGAGCTAGTACTGAGTTCTGGTAGCTCAAGTTTATTCAAGGATATTGACTATTTTTGTGTATTTTTAGAAATTTGTTAAAAGCTTTGATCACACACAAAATAGTCTTATAGTCGACTAACCCCTTTCTATAGTCGACTAATATATCCTTTAGTCGACTTATAATAGTCTATAGTCGACTAAGTATCTTCACAGAAAAATATCAGTTCTCTGTTTGTTGACTGTAATCAATATTAGTCAACTAACCCTTATATCTAGTCGACTAGTTTTAATTTTCAGAGACTTATCATTCTGTGTCAGCCTTCTATAGTCGACTTGATTTTTAGGCTAGTCGACTAACCCAGGAAAACTTCTTATAGTAGTCGACTACTCTCATATCCTAGTCGACTAACTACAGTTTCTGACTGTTATTCAGTTTTGATTTTCTGGTATTTTCTCCAACGTTTTGATTTTCAAATTTGAGTTGATAACTTCCCTAGCTGACCATTGATTTCACCTATAAATAGGGATATTGTCCTTGGATGTAATCACCAATTAAAATCATAAGTTTTTCTGTCCAAAACTCTATTGAAATTCTGTTTTTCAGAAAACTAGTTTTTACTTTCTGTTTTTCATACAATTCTAATTCTTTTGTGAAGAATTCTGAGAGTCATCCTATTAGGTACCTTGTTCATAATCACGTACAAGTTTCAAGGCTTCAAAGAGAAAGTGTCTTCTTGGTGTAGAGAAGAGTTGTACAGATTTGACAAAGGGTGTTTTGTCAAGTGGTATATAAGGAGTTGATTTTGGGGTGTATCAAAATCAGGATAAGAAAAATCTCAAGCGGGTTGCTTGGGAACTGGACGTAGGTCTTGAGGACCGAACCAGGATAAAATCTCTCTTGTTTGTATTTGCATTTTTCTGAGATTTATTCTGTGCATTTTTCTTTCTTGCAAGTATTTTAATTAAAAGTTTATAAATACTATTCATCTCTATTTTAGTGTGTTTTGTTGCCTTGTTTATTGATCCTACATGAGAGAGGAAAAAGATAGTAAAGAAGAAAGGAGGAAGAATAAGAGACGGGTCGTGGACTGGGCATGGGGTGGCACGCTTGCCGGTCTGGCTAGGCCAGAGCAGGCTGCCAGTGGTTCCACGTGAAAGAGAGGGGGAGATAGAGTGAGGGTGTGTGGGTTAAATAAAATTGAAGAGAAGAGAGGGGGAAAGGATTAAATAGAGAGAGAAAAGGAGAGAGAGAGAATTTATAGGGGAGAAGAGAGAAAGCAGCAGGGTAAGGTGGTTGGCTCTCTTGCAGGAGAAAGAAAGAAGTGGATTGGGGAAGAAGAAAGAATAAAAATAGTTATTTAGTATTAATTACATAATATTTTATTTTGGATGAAAATTTGACTAGCTCAAAACGGTGCCCGAAAATTCTGTAAAATAGAGATTATTATCCTGAGAAATAATGTGAAATCAAATTTTAGCAATTATGTCTGGTTAGTAAATTAAAAACCCTGAAATATATCGCTGATATTGGGCGACACCGGTTTGACCAGATTTTGGACTAATTCAAAAAATCTCCAAAAATATCGAAAATAGAAAATATGATTTTGAAGAACAATATGGAAGTAGATTCTAGAAACTCAACATCGTTTGTGAATTAAAAATTGAAGAGCCGATTATCGGTATTGGTTGACACCGAATTCGGAGATTTTCTAAAATAATCCAGAAAAATTTTGAAAAATTCTGAAAATTTTAAAATATTAGAAACTAAAACGGGTTCAATCTAACTATCGGAGAGGTCAAAATCAACTTTATATGCCGTATCGAGTATTGATACTGTGATATGTACATCAAGGATCAGGGGGTTACACCTTCGGTCAGATCTGGCCTGTTCGGCAGAGCCAGATATGGCCGAACAGGTCAGAGCGAAAAAGAGGGGAGAAGGGGGAGGGGGCGGAGGGGGAAGGGGAGGCTGGGGAGAGGCGGATGGGGAGGAGGAGGAGGCGGAGTAGGGGAGGAGGCCAGGGCCGAGGGAGGGGGAGGGGTGAGGGGGAGGGGAAGAGGGAGGAGGAGAAGAGGAGGGGAGGGGTGTTTGCCGGCAGGGGGCGGTGGCCGGGGGTCGCCGGCGAAAGGAAGGAGAGGAGGAGGATGAAGAACAGAGCATTTTCGCATTTTTGAAAAAATTTTGGGAGAGGGGTTGCCTTCATCAGTTTTTGGGGTGCCTTCATCAGTTTTTGGGGTGCCTTTAGCACTGGGGGTGCTTTCATCATTTTTGGGTGGAAATATCCGCTCCCCTTTACCCCCAAAGAAAGATCCAAAATGCCCCTCTTCTTTTTTCCCCTAGTCAATTACCTTTAAACTGCTGAAATCTGGGAGAAAAAGACTTGGATGAGATTTCAATAATCACAACAAGCAACTCTCCCATCCAATCACAAGCCTAAGTCGATTCTAAGCAATCTGAGATTTTTGATACAATAATGTAACATAAATCAAGACTTAGATCTCCAAGACGAAGAAAAAAATAGAGACATCATCCGCTAAAGTTACAACCTTTAAGTAAACGCATAAAAAAGAACCATTTGATAAAAAATCAACGGAGAGAGAGATTAAGAGAAACTCACTTGAATCGATTGAAGCCCTAATGTGAGTGATGAGAGAGAGAGCTAGTTGATTTTCGTTGACAGTATTGATTGAGCTTGGGGATGGCAGCTTGGACTGAGCTCGGGAAGAAGAAGAGGGGAGAAGACGACAGCGGGAGGGGGAAGAGGGGGATGTCAGGGGAGAGGTGGGCCGGCGACGACGGACGACAACGAGCAAAATGAGAGGGAAGAAGGAAGAGGGGGTATTTTGGTCTTTTTTGAAAATTAGTGGGTGTCTTTATCAATTTTGTGGGTGCCATAATCTGATAGATGTGTTAATCAATTTGGTGGGTGCAAGTATCCGCTCCTGTCCATGAACCTTAAAGAAGAAGGGGTGAGGCTTCTCTTTGCCATTGGTTTCTCACCAAATAACAAAAATGCCACTGAAATTTCTAGCCACTACATTTTTCATCTTTTTGCTACAGGGTGAGCCAGGAATGAATGGTGTTTGACAAATAAAAGCACATTGCCATTTTCATAGATAGAGAGTGAGAAAAATTTAAAGCACGTGGTACAAGATTTAGCACCAGAAATGTTAAGATTCTCACTATTTTTTATCGTTAATATCCGCTTCAACGGTAAACTAGAAAGGTAAATATTCTATAGAAATGTATTTCGTAAAAAGTAAAAACAAAAATGTAATCACTAATTTAAAATTAAAAAAAAATCAAAATGCTATGATTTTATATGTCACTGTTCAATTAATGATACGTAGAGTTCATCCTCTTCGATTCAAAATAGGTCTTATATGTCAGGGTATGCCACAGTTGCGGACCCACGTGGGGGCGAGCGGATGCGGTCGCCCCCACTGGAGTTGGGTTAACTAAACAAAAAACCCAACTTGGATCATTTCTCCTGATCTCCACAAAAAAAAAAAAAAAAAAAAACCTTCTAGTTTCTCCTAATGACAGATTCTCAGTCTCTCCTCTCTGGGGATTGAGAACTCTCACAACCTCTCTAACAAATCTCTCTCAAGACCTCTCCAACGCATCTCCCTCACTCACGATCTTTCTCTCTTTCTTTCACGATCTCAAGCTCGCCTCTTTCGACGTCAAGCAGAACCTCAACAACATCTTCTTGACGGAACTCGTGATGCAGACCGCCGACGGCAAGCGGTAGAAGAAGTGCAAGCAGGTAATTTCTCGATCTGAATTTTGAATTTCAGTAACTTGATTTCTTGATCTGAGTTAGAGTTTCCACTTGTAAGTCTTGGTTGATTCTTGATCTGATAAGGTATACAAAAGAATTGGTTGGTTCAATTGATCATTTTTAAGAAAGATTGGATTTTGGAAATTTTTTTATCAGAATTAGGGTTCTTGATTTGTTGATCGTCCTCTGGAATTAGGGTTTTGAGATTAAGGATTTCTTTGTATAATTGTTGAAAATTTTGAAGTTTAATTAAAATTAGAAGAGGAACCTCATTTTGTTTTTCCTTTGTTCTTTAGTGGATGACCATTAGGCTGTGAATAAAAAAGAGGCATTTTTTTGGAGAAACTGAGAGTGACAAAATCATTGGTTTTTTTGAGAAATCAGAAGAGAGTAACAATATCATAAGTTAGTGATCATCTTCTATTTCTTCTTCTGTGTATCTAAATTTAATGGCTTTAGGAAAGTAACCATTTTACCAAAAGTCTGTGTTGCATAGTGATCTTGCTTTTTGTTTCTCTAATTGATGCATTGTTTGGCTCTTATATACTTGCTAGGTTGAAAATTTATCAAGAAAGCTTATAAAACTCAATGTTGATCCAATCTCTCATCAAGAGGTATTTTCATATTAGTTTTGTTCCATTATTTTTATCCTTAGTCCTCTAACTGAATGTTGTATAAGCTGAAAAGCTTGCATTCTTAAACTCAGATGAGCGATTTTGTGGAAACAACGTGTTATTTTTCCTTGTCCGAAAAGAAAAGTGATTTTGCTGAGAATATTCACAAACTTTTTCAGAATATTCACACACATTTTTATCTGAAACTGAGATTTACGAATCAAACTTTCAGTTTGATATTTAAGTTATTAATGTACTTGATTTCTTCATTTTAGGAGTTGAAGCAAGAGGATTCATATTTGGCCCTTCAATTGCTTTAGCTTTGGCGCAAAGTTTGTACCGCTACGTAAGCCTGGGAAATTTCCAGGTATTCTCTCTTATTCTTTATTTTGATTTATCAACACTTTATGTTAACTCTTTCTGATGATAATTGCACTTGATTTTAATTTGATGCTTGTTGTATGTATCCTTGTCGTCACAGACTGTGTGTGATTTTATTGCTAGATATTTATTCTAATTAGTTTCAATACTAGAGGTTAGTTTTATTTTGTTATGTTATGTTTTTTTGTTTTAATGTCAGTTAATTTATTTGAAACAGTTACGGAAAAATTCTTTAAAAGGAAAAGAATTGAGAATAACGATAATGGTGAACCATCTTCCAATGTGGGCCCTAACATCGAACACATATATGCTCGAGAAGAGATCAACTTAGATGATCTTCCGTCAGATCCTGGGCTAAGAAAAAATATCTGGCAATATGATGCTAATGATAGGGAGAAAGTTCGAAGAGTATACTTGCAAAAAGGTCGTTGTCAGCCTAAGAGTCATGAGTTTCCTTGGAGACAATGTGGAAGTGATAAACGGAGGTTTAGAGCTTCATGGTTCAATGAACATAGTAATTGGTTAGAGTACAACATAGAAAAAGATAAAGCATATTGTTTATGTTGTTATCTTTTTAAACCCGAGCATGGTTATCAAGGAGGTGGTGATTCATTTGTTAATGAGGGGTTCACGAAGTAGAAAAATAAAGAAAGATTGAATGTACATGTTGGAGGCCATAATAGCATGCACAACAGATGCTTGCGAGCATGTCAAGATCTTATGAATCAAGATCAACACATAGAGCTGAGTTTGGCTAGCCAATCTGAAGAAGTTCGAAATATTTACTGTACTCGATTGACTGCATCAGTTGATTACATTAGCCTTCTTCTACGCCAAGGATTGGCTTTTCGTGGTCATGATGAATCAGACGAATCTCTGAATCAAGGTAATTTTATAGAGCTTTTAAAGTTTCTTGTTAAACACAATGAAGATATCAATAAAGTTGTGCTGAATAATGCTCCTGAAAACTTGAAATTGACATCGCCAAGAATTCAGAAAGATATTATCAGTGCTGCTGCAATTGTGACCACAACTGCTATTGTTAGTAATATTGGAGATGAATTATTCTCTATCTTAGTTGATGAGGCTCGTGATGTATCAGTAAAAGAACAAATGGCTATAGCTTTGCGTTTTGTGGATAAAAAAAAGGGTCTGTAATTGAGCGCATTATTGGGGTTGAACATGTTGCCGATACAAGTTCTTTGTCCTTTAAAGTAGCTATTGAGTCACTTTTCTCTAGACATGGGCTCAGTATGTCAAGCTTGCGTGGACAAGGTTATGATGGGGCTAGTAATATGCAAGGAGAATTCAACGGTCTCAAAAGTTTGATTTTAAAGGAGAATGAAAGTGCTTTTTATATTCATTATTTTGCTCATCAACTCCAATTGACACTTGTAGCTGTTGCTGAAAATCACAAGAAGATATGTTCATTTTTAATTTGGTTACAATTTTATCAAATGTTGTTGGTGGGTCATGCAAACGTAGGGACATCCTTCGAGAAAAACAATTTGAAAAAGTTATTGAAGGAATTTGTCAGGGAGAAATTATGACCGGGAGAGGTATGAATCAAGAAAGAGCATTAAAGAGACCAGGAGAGACGCGGTGGAGTTCTCATTTCGACACACTTGTGAACTTGATATATTTATTCTCTTCTGTCATCGACGTGCTTGAGGTTATTTCAAAGGATGGAGCACTTTCAATACAAAAAGCGCAAGCAACTGATTTGTTGGATGCAATACAGTGTTTTGAATTTGCATTCCACTTGCACATGATGAAATGATCTTGGGAATTACAAATGATTTATCTCAAGCATTGCAGAGAAAAGATCAAGACATTGTGATTGCCTTGAATCTTGTTAAATTATCTAAGCATCGTTTACAGAGGATGAGAGATGAAGGTTGGGAATCTCTTTTGGCTGAAGTTTCTTTATTTTGTGATAAGCATCATATAATCGTCTCAAATATGTTAGACTTATTTGTTATTCGATGGAGATCACGCTGCAATGTTGAAGAAAGCACGAACCTTCATCATTATCGTGTTGAAGTATTTTATGTGATGATAGATATGCAACTTCAAGAGTTGAATAACCGTTTAATGAAGTGAACACCGAGTTGTTATTGTGTATGGCTTGTCTGAGTCCAGTTGATTCTTTCTCCGCTTTTGATAAGATAAAGTTGATTCGATTTGCAGAGTTTTATAAATCTGACTTTTCTCCAATTGAGTTAGCAACACTTGATTTTCAACTTGAGAATTATATTCTTGATGTTCGCTCCGACATGTAGTTTTCTGAAATTAAAGGGATTGTTGAGATTTCTAAAAAATGGTTCAGTTGAAGAAGGATAAACCTATCATTTGGTATATTTGCTCATGACGCTGTCATTACTCTTACCCGTTGCAACTGCAACCGTCGAACGAGCGTTCTCTGCAATGAAGTTTATCAAGAATTCACTGCGTAATAGAATGGGTGATGAGTTGATGAATGATTGCTTGGTGACATATATTGAAAAAGACATATTTGATAGCATTGACAATGAATTAATCATTCAACGATTTCAGAATATGGCTCCTCGAAGGGGAGCATTGTAATTTAGAGTGAGATATGTTGTCTTGAATGGGAGCCCCTCTATTTTTTTGTAATATCAAAACTTAGAATATGTTGTTTGATTTTTATAAATTTTCAATTTTAGTTCAAAATGTTTTCGCCCCCACTTAGTGAAAATTCTGCGTACGCCACTGGTATGCCATATTCGCATCACAGTTAACTTTGTTTCTATTAGTGTTAACGTTTTGAGACTACAATTTTTTCACTCGGCTTCTTTCCAACATAGAACGGGGACAATGAACACAAAAATATAGAGTATCTTTTCATTTCTCTTTTCCTACAAGTGAAAGAGAATAACTTATAAACTTCACGAGAAGATCGCTAATTTTGCTTCTATTTTGTGTACATTTCAATAATGTATTTGTTTTATACATGTGTTACACATATCACTCTCACTCTTAAGCGGTTTAGCTTGACTCAACAACTAATCTTCACGAGCTAATTTTAGTCATTCTACTTTTAAATTGAAATAAGTTCTAAGTTTTGCTTCTGTAACGAAGTTGTAACTATTAATAATTAATAATGATTTTACCATATGAAATTTTGCTTGCTGCATTCCACGTGCTGCCAACAGATCGTCTCTCAAAATTTCACATTTTTTAAATATTGTCTCGCCACGCGTGGCAGGCGTTCACAATTAAAAAGACCTTCTGGCATTGTTTAGTTGCCCTCGAGCACAGTGCATCTACCCCTAAGGTGCTCCGGCACACGCGGCCCTTTGTCCATCAAGAGCCGCGCATTCCCGCAACTGTCAGTATCTCGTGCGCACCTAATGATGCGGTACACGCTGCCCTTGTCTTGTTCCGTAGGAATAACAAACCAATGCTTTGACATGACAAGATTACCCCAACCTTATCCCCATTATTACTTCGCTTTTTCTACGGTATCCTTAAAGTCACAATGGCTCAGACTCAATGCGATATGCAGGTGGCAACTCCACAATAAACTACTCCTGATGGGGGCATTTACGTAATCATTGGTCGAGCGATTTTGATTTCAAACATGCTACCTACCTTCCCCACCCATAACTAGAAAATTTCGGGGCCCACGGGAACGTTACAAGCGACACCAGCACTCCGGCGGTGCGATCACCGCCAATCTCCGATCCGTCCACGTGGCGCTTGATCCTGACCAAACAAAGATCGTGATGAGCCAACTAACCCCTCTCCTGCACGTGCTTCGCTCGTTTTCCTCTCTCTGATTTTCACGCTCTCTGAAAGGTAGATGGAGTAGCTCTTCCGCCTGCTTCTATATAAAGCTCCTCGTGTTCAAGTCTTCAAGAGATTTTGCTATCTTGATCCGCTGCTGTTTTCTCTGCTCTGTCAATTGGAGAGAGATCTTGAGAGAGAGAGAGAGAGAGAGAGAGAGCCCATCGATTCTTTTGAGGTAGGATTCGTTCATTTTCTCTATTTTGATGAATATTTTTGCTTTCAAAGTGTTTGTGCGTTTGCGGCTGAGACGAGTGTTCGTTATGAGCTGTCGATTTGGATCTAGACGTGAGATTCTTGCGGTTTTGATTGATCCTATGGAAATTGGACATGGATCGAGCTGTGGATCTATTGCTTACCGTCTTTTGTTCCTTTGATTTGAATCACGAATTTGTTTTGATTTGGATCACGTCTATAATCACTTAACTACACTTGATCTGTGGAATGAGCTTGATCTGTGGTTTATTTGATTGTTTATTCGTTTTTATGATGATTGATCGTTAGATCTGGTTTCTTTTTCTTGTGGTTTTTAATTATTTTGAAGTTCCGGGGATAGTTTTGGTTTCAGCAATCAAGTTGCAATGCAGTGTCTACAAAGTCTTAGAGCTATTTTGATGATCCAGTGGAGCAGTATGTTAGTAAATCTACGTTTGTGTAAAAATGAAAGTGGATCACTGCGTTCTATTTTGCTTGATTTTGATATTGTAACCATTCTAATCAAATCTGGTGAAGTAGTTCATATTGTAGAATTTGACATGCATCATTTTTTAACAAAAATTTTCATTTGATCATGATCTATATAAAAAAAAAAAACCCTTACTCACCAATTTTTGTTAGTGTCAAAGATTCTAGAATGTTAAATTAAGCACCTTGCTGCTTAGGCCATCCATTTTGTACCCGCTTAATGATGCTTATGTTGGAAATTTTATACTATTTTTTTAAAACATGCAATATTTTTACAAAATTAAATTAAGATACAACAACAATTATTCTAGCATGCAACAACAATTATAGTTTAAAATAAACAAAAAAAAATCTGGCCTGGGGAATGCAGTCGTGATGTCACTGCCCTAAAGGATCAAAATCCCGTCTCCTTATTCAGACGTTGAATCGACCTTATTCCCTAGCGATAAAGGATCCCCAAATTCTCTAGCACTCAGCCCAGGACGGTGGGCAGAGCCTCTGCTCGAATGAAGAAGTTGCCTAGAAAAATGAAGATAAAAATTCTTTTAACGCTGAAGTCATTCTCACGAAGAGTAGTCATCAAGTTTTTCTTTTAAGATGAAAAAAAGAGAAATGAGTTGTGTCTCTTGCTAATAGAGTGAGGGTCTATTTATAGCTTTAGATCTCAAGTTGTTGTAACAACTCCAACAGAAAATCCGAGCAGTTAAAATATATTCTCAACTGACTTAGATCCTGAGACTTGGTCAAACTTGGTAAAATAAATTTTGAAATGAAAACTTTTCCCTTTATTTTAATTCAAAAAATCTAACAGTCCCCCTAAAAGGTTGAGTTTCAGGGAAGATAAAATCAAATAATAATAATACATAATAAAATAGATCATCAAATCGTAAAACACAAATAAATCGGGCAACATCATACTGTGAATTCGGGACAGGTGGACTGCGCTTGGAACCTTCCTTAGTGAATTCATCGCTATCTGAGAGACATAGTGGACTACGCTTGGAACTAGCCTCTTTTACTAGATATTGATAGAATACACACAGTAAGTCTCCATCTATTGAGCGAGCGAGTTGAGCGTTAAAGGTCATGCTTACAGTAAGCGGCTCATGAGAGTTTCTAGGGGTTAGCCCTGTCCCCCAACCGCGGTCATCACGGTTCCTCTCACGTAGGTAAGTCCTCTAAAGAGTATTACAGCTGGATGTTATACCCTCCACATTATATGCGTTGGACTTTTAAGAGTTTAACTCATCCTTACCTAGCTGTATCATAAGAGCATTGTCACCATAAAGAAGGAGTAGTAGCTACAACACTACATATAGGATATAAATATATCCGGGTTGATGCTCCACACGAGTTTCACCAGTCTAGCTTGTTACTACCATATTGAACCTCTTTCATGGGACCAGTTGCCAATCAAGTAGGTTGGGTTCTCGCCGTCGGTGAACTCTACTATGGGCTTAACCCTTTCTCTCTCGATGAACTAGGACTATACTCTTAGAAAGATACTTAGTCAGAATGACATTATGTTTTTCAGGGTCAGACAAATGACTTAACAATCTTTAATTTTCAAGTGGTGATAGTTAGAAATTTAACTCTTCATGATCACATTATTATGACTCTTGACACCTTTTATTAGACCTGTAAAGTTTTTGGGTAATTGTCAGAGTCTTCTCCCCATTAGGAATCATAAGGTAGTTATAAAGTTTTTCTTGTAGCCTTAGTTTTAAAACGAACAAATTATACCATAATGGTTTATGATAAAATATATATACATTGTATTTGACTATTCAAATATTTAAGGTATATATGTATATATATATGCTAAAGAATAGTCAAGAAATTTATATTTGTCAAATGTCATAGAATGCACAATTAAAGTCAAAGTTTAAGTATTAGCATGTAATTCAGATATATCTAAAATATAGCTTAAGTATATGATTAATCAAACATTAAGAACTATACATGTACTAGAGAAAAATATTTATTATCTATTCTATTCACTTTATTAAGACATTGATGATGTCACAGATGAGATTTTGATATCTTTTAAGATGGCTGCAAATTGGTTCCTTACCAGATAGTAAAGCATCCTAATTTGTCTTACCATTTATATTATTAATAGTATCCGAATTTTCATTTTAAACAAATCACTATTGTTTTAACTTAGTGATTAGGATATAGAATTTAATTTTTTCTTTGTACATGCCACATGTTCATGTTTCACAAATAATACATGCATATAATGTATGCATTATAGATCTTTAGTTTTAAAAAATGTCACATTAAAATCTTCAAAATAATTTAAAATAATTTTGAAAATTATTCAAAATTTAATCAACAACGAAAATTATAATATTCTTTCTAAAGAAGTAAACTCTTTTAAAGAAATGTTTGAAGTGCATGATTATGTAAAATATAGCAATCATTCAATATATTTTACTATAAAATGATGCACTTATAATTTCAATATATATACACACATAATTTCATGATTAAATAATTTAAAGTTTAATATTTTCTGTAACTATAAGAATATTCTCATAGTTAAATCATGAAAACACTTAAGTAGGAGGTGTATAAATTTTTTAGTTTATAAATATATGACATTTTTAATTTAATATAGTTCCAATAATAAATATCTCATTGAATAAAAGCTAGCAGTGAAATGACAAAAAAAATATATTTTTCTTATAAGCTAATTTTAAAGAAATTTATTTCATTACTCTAGATATTAAAATATATAACTTTTCAAATTTTAAAAATATAATAAGAATCTGATTTAAAATTTCTAACCAAGAATCTCGATCAAATTCTCGACAATTAAAACTATATTTGAAAATATCAAAATAGATATTTAATTTATCTCTAAACTTAGTTAGAGAGAAATTATAATTTGTAAAGTCAAAATTGAAATCTAATTTCTAAAAGTCTAAATAGGGCCAAATTCAAACTTGATAATTATAAGTTAAGGGCAATGTCTAAAACAATAATGAGATTAGGAGGTAGTCTCTTCATCTCACTTATAATACTAAATTATAGAAAAATTATTCATCCTAGGCCATTTAGATTTATTAGAGCCCAATTAAAATTAGATGGGGGCAAAAGTGCACATGACATTCATCATCCTGTACATGGTTAGGATTCTAATTCTAGCTAAGTTAGCATTGTCCGATCATTATTTATATCAAATTCAAATATGAAAGATAGTTAAAGCTCAAACCAAGTATAATTTATAATCAGGCTAATCCTAGATAGATTCAGGTATGTCATGGTGGTAAAGTTAGGGTTATAATATAAACAATATCACTTCTAAGTTATGGTAAAGAAAGGTTGATGATATATTTAATAAAAGATTTTAGAATCATTGGGTTAGTTAAAACTTTAATTTTATGAGTCTAATTGGCCAGGTCGGCGTAACTCAGGTGGGAGGCTTTTCGCTCTTGGCGTTCCTTAATTACAAAATCAAGTTGAGTACCCTTCGTTTGTTAAACACCAATTGTACAAAATTTTTGAGAAAATGATTTACTCCTTAATTTTCTTATCCTATTGATCTAAAGATACTCAAAAGTCTGTGCCTATTTCAGCTACATTAAGACTGTACAAATAATATTGTTGTACTCTAGATTATCACAATGATAGGAAGGTTTCTACTATGTTTTCTGTATTCATAATATTTAAAATGTTAGAATATAGGTTTATATTGGTAGCTTTTAAATTAGAGTATGAAAAATAAAAAGTAGGAAATCTTACTTAGTTTCAATTTGTAGAAACAATATGATGGGGAGATTCTGTCTCCTCGTTTTAAATTACCGCAAGTGCACGGTCGTTCGATGTAGCACTTGAGGGTCGGTCCACAGGGACAGGTGGTTCTTTTAGTTTCAGCACTTTAGACGAATTGATTAAAAATTTTGTGGGATTGTGAGCTATGTGAACTAATTATAATAAACGAAAGGTCAAGCACTTAGGATCGAATCCCCTAAACTAGCATCAAGCGGTCGATTTTGGTCTCCATACCAATTTGTAATACACACCAAATCTCTATGTCTAAGAGGCACATTAATTCTGAACACTAGATTTAAGCACAAACTATTATCCAGTTACATGGTCCATCAAAGGTAAATTAACTAAATTAAATAGATAACATAAATGCAATAGACCCTAAGTATGGACCATTAACCCCCGATACATAGCCTGTCAAATAAGTAGTGACTCTAAAAATAATTTCCTAGAAGTTATAGGTCAATTGGTGTGCATACAGTCATAAATAGGAGAACGACTCGGTCCACAAGAATTAAGTCTAGGTTCATCTTCCCTAAGCGCTTGCAACAAATTAGCTACTCATGATAAAATTAAACTAAACTAATTAAATCAGTTTACAATTATCTGAATTTAATTAAACAATTAACTGAACTCTAATTAATTAAACTAATAAAACTAACTAAAAATAAATAAATAAAAAAAATTTGAAACCTTACCTGCGCTGAGGCCACCTGCACTTGCAGGTGAGTGGGAGGGGCTTCCTTCTCCAAATTGAAAGCGCCAAAGGCCTGTGCTCCAATCACAAGGCACCTGTGGCCTTGTGCTCCAATCAAAGGTGCCAAGAGGGCGCTTGCCTTCCTGTGAGCAAAGAGAGAGAGGTAAGGCCTCTCTCTGTTGTCTTTTCTTTTTTTCTTTTCTTTTGATCTGGGCGCCTGTGACAAGAGGGCGTCCAGGCCTTTCTCTCTCTCTCTCTCTCTCTTTTCTTTTTGATGTTGGAGGAGATGAATCAATCAAAATCAAACAAGAACGAAATAACAATATGAAAAAGAATTTTATGCAGAGAGAAATGAAAGCCTCAAAATCTCAGATCTAAAAAATGTACGTACAGGTGAAAAGGAAAAAAAACTCCTCTCAAAACCCTAGCCTTGGCTATTTATAGACTTAGGGTTTTGATATTTTTACATAGAAGTCCACAACATTTATTTAATTATACAGAAGAGCTCTCAATGTCAAATTGCACTAAAACCCCTGAACTTTACAAAATTGCGTTTTTGTTCCAAGTGACTTCCAGCTTCTCCGAATTGACTGTAGATTTATCTGGTGTTTGTTTTGAGCATGGTAGAGCAGCACTAGTGCCAAGTATCCCATCTCGCCTTCAGTCTCCTATTGCACATCTTACAGTCTCTAGAGCACGCTTTTGTGGTCCAGTTTCCTTTTGATAGCTCACTCTGCAAAACACCACTAAAAATACCCGAGCAGCATTATTTATAGACAAATGATAGATAAATAAGGGCATGAAAATGTGACAAAATCGTGCTGATCACAATATAATCTAACTGAATATATAACAGAGTAAGTTAGAATTCAATACAAGGGATATTTTAAGGAACTTGAACTAATTATAACATGTAATTTAAACACCAAATTAACATGTATATATATAAAAAGTTGACAACTCCTTAGATAAAGTGTTCAATGTGTCTTTATCCAATACATGAAGTAACATATAAATAAATAAAGTATCAAAATTTATTCATTCAATAAATTGAGAATAAAGCATGCAACTCTAGGTGTAGAGCAGATATATAAATTTTAAAACAAGGAAGGGTGTATGTTCCAAAAGCATATGGATTTATTCATTTTGTTTACAAACTAAGATAGCAAGAGGAATTCAATAGCATCTAAAATAGTAATCGATATCTTTTAATTCTAACGTTAATAGGATCCAATAAATTTATAAACTGACAAATTGGTTAAATTATAGTAAATTAATGAAGCTATATAACAAGGCAATGTTATATAGTCAGGCAACTAGCGATGAAATAAATGAGATTAAGTAGGAACAATAAAAAGAATAAGTCTGAGCATTAGGCTAAGTAGCTAAACAAATAATTTCTTATTATGAGTAACAAAATTTTTAAACAGCACAGATCTAATTAGCAGTCCGATAATGTTTGTCTGGGGTCATATAAAAATTTCTATAAAGAACTATTCATAAAAAATTCAGTTTACTATGTAATGAAGAGTAATAAACTATGATTATCTTGTCATAATAAGAAAACTATGATTCACATATTAATCAGTAAAATAAAGATTAAACCAAGTCACTTCTCTTCATTTGATGAATATTAAAAGGTATTAATGTGCAGTTATTAGATTTTTTTTCTTTCTCTTGTTAGTTTCTGTTACAGTTGGATATGTGTGAACTTTTCAGTTGTTAATATTAATTAAACTTCGAACTTTCAAGAATTTGAGATACATAAATCTATTTGTTGAAATTTAAGTAATAAAATTAAAGGAAATGGATCATGACTATATAAAATACTATTCGGACTGCTAGTTTATTATACAGAACCCCTAACAGCTGCAGACCCGTAAGTTCTTAGATCATTTTTTATTATTTATTTTATTTTATTTTTTTAGTTAATTTGAAACCAATAGCGATACTCAAAATGAAATAATATGATGATACATTAATGAAGCAAAATTATTAATCAAAGGATCCATCAACAAGAAAGGTGGATTTCAAGACATGCATGAAATTTAAAAATATTAGCAAACTTAATAGCAAGTCATGAGAACAAATGCTTGCATAGTAAAATTAATAGAAAGATTATAATTGACAGTAGAAAACTTAATACAACATAGCATAAGTAAATAATTGTCAATTGACTTTGAATAATAGTATTTCAGAAGTGTGTTTGCATAAACATAAATTAAAGAAAAGCGCAAGATGTGATGGCAGAGAATTCAATAAGGAATTAACCACACTAATTTAATTAAAAATCCCTAAAAGTAGTATCTTTTATAAGCATGCCCTTCTGAAAATACTTAAAGAATTAGAACTGATATCACAATGAACAACTTAAGAATTAGGCAAACAAATTGAGGTGTGAACATACACATTTGGTTAGATGTTCATTAACATTCATCAAAACTGTTATTATATACAAAAGTTGTCATATACTATTTAGTGCATAATTAAATCATAAATACACATACATATATAGAGTTGAGAAAGACTGCCATCAGAAGTATTTAGAATGCAAATGCAATTATTCAGATTTGAATTTATTAATTGCTATTTTCTAGATTTAATTAATTTGCATGAAATAGAAAATAGATTGAATGAAATAGGAGAAAGTATATATATGTAATTTTTGATCCTTTAGATTGTTGGAAATTTTATACTATTTTCTAAAAACATGCAATATTCTTACAAAATTAAATTAAGATACAACAACAATTATTCTAGCATGTAACAAATTATAGTTTAAAATAAAACAAAAAGAATCTGGCATGGGGAATGTAGTCGCGATGTCGCTGCCTTAAAGAATCAAAAGCCTGTCTCCTTGTCCAGACGTTGAATTGACCTTGTCCCCTAGCGGTAAAGATCCTCTGGATTCACCAGCACTCAGCCCAGAACGGTGGGCAGAACCTCTACTCAAATGAAGAAGTTGTCCAGAAAAATGAAGATAATTTTTTCAACACTGAAACCATTCTCACGAAGAGTAGTCTTCAGGTTTTCTTTTTAAGATGAAAAAAAAGACGAATGAGTTGTCTCTTACTATTGGGGTGAGGGTCTATTTATAGATTTAGATCCCAAGTTGTTATAACAACTCCAACATAAAATCCGAGTAGTTGAGATATTTTCTCAACTGACTTAGATCCTGAGACTTGGTCAAAGTTGACTTGGTAAAATAAATTTTGAAATGAAAGCTTTTCCCTTTATTTTAATTCAAAAAATCCAACAGCTTGCGCAAAAAATCTAGCTCATTTTTTCTGGTGCAAGTGTAACAGTAATCTCTGATTGAATCTTGCCTCCCTCATATGGGTGGGCACCTGGATTCAGCCAGGATCATGTGTGGTTGGTATGTTGCAGAGATGATGCATGGACAGCTCGGTGAATACAAGACGCTGATTGCACTTGAGCTGGAAGCAAGGAGTGGGAAGGAGAGGCTGAAAATGGTAACTGAGTGGGAGAGGAGGGTTCATGGGTGTCAGAGGGGATAGGTGAATAGGTGATATTAATAGGCAGTTCTTTGCAAGGGAGAGAAAGTACAAGGAAAGAATATTGATGAGAATGGGGTGCTCCTGGATCTGGGCAAAGAAACTGGACATGCGTGAAAATGTAGGCATCATAGTCAGCAGAATAACAGGGAAGCAGACAGAGAAGTCAGTTGAGAAAGGAAGTTGAGTTGGTTAGAGTTTGTGACAAGGGAGAGACTTCCATGCAAGGATGTGGTCATAGTGGTTGGAAAATAGTATTGTGTGGAGGAAGATGCTGAGGGGTGGAGGGTGAGACAGGGAAGATGATGAAAACAATATTGAATAAAACAGGGCATTGTTGTCGGATATCAGACACTTTCTTCTTTTCTTATTTCCCTTCCACCAATCAGGGGATTGTTGTCTACAAAACAATGGTCTGATTAGCATTGTTCTTTTAGATGTCATTGTAATGGTCCAAGATATTGGTTCTTTCTCTCTTCTTTCCTTTCCTTGAGTAAAGGTCATAACCCAGTCTTGAAGTGGGGATCTCTCATAACCGAACCCCCACTTTACCACTAAGGTAGGCTACGGGTTTTGAATTTCAGTCAACCAATTTATGTTAGGAATTGGTCTCATACACTGCCATAAAATTGTGTTCATGGACACTTTTCCCTTGAAGAGGTGTGAAAGTGAATTTGCATCGTATTGCTCTATTCTTGGTTTTTACAAACTGAGGTACAACGAAAACTAAGCCTATTGAACTTTAATTCTAAATTGACATATGTTCTTTTTCCTCGTGTCTCTGCTTTGAAAAGTAAAAGCAACAATCTTCACGCAGAAGTACTTCTACAAGGACACACACACATATGTATATATATATATTTTTAGAGAGAGAGAGAGAGAGAGAGAGAGAGAGAGAGACTTGTGTCATTCCAGAAGGATTCGAGGTCGAATCCTTCCAACTCAAATACCAACATCCGACATTCGAATATAAGATCCACTCCGTTGAAGTTGATCTATATTATTTCAAGTATCTATAAATCAAAAATAAGTGTTTTGAATATTTTTTGTTCATGCATCAAGTAAGGGGAAACCGGACGGCCTAAATAGTGAGTTGGTTAGTTTAGTGTAGAACATTTGAAACCTAGCAAAAATTGGTTTTGTAGGGGTTTTTAAATGTTGAGATCATGATCAAATGGCCAGATCGAGAATTTGTTGGCCAGATCGAGAATTTGTATGTCTAAAGACATAGATCTAACCAACTCACTACTTTCGGCTGTCTATTTTGTGCCGCTTGATGAATGGGCAAAAAGTATTCAAAACACTTAATTTTTTGTTTATAGATTCTTGAAATAATATAGATCAACTTCAACGGAGTGGATCTTGTATTCGAATGTCGGGAGGGTTGAATTTGAGTGCGGGTTCAAATCCTTTTGGAAGGACACAACTCTCTCTCTCTCTCTCTCTCTCTCTATATATATATATATATATATATATATATATATATATATATATATATAAATATATATAAATTATATTTATTTATTTTCTTATTCCTGTTTAAGGCCCATGGTTGTTTTCTCCAGTGGTATGGACTAACTGTAAGTCTACTTTCAGGTTCTGTAGGTACCACCTACATCATGGCTACAGGAAACCTTTTCTCAAAAACTACACAAGCGTTATTCTACAACTACAAGCAACTTCCCATCCAAAGGATGCTTGATTTTGACTTCCTTTGTGGTTAGTGTTAGCTACCTCCATATTTATATTCATATAGGCATATGATACTAACTACCTCCATATTTATTTTCTATAGGCATATGATGTGATTGCTTTATTTTTATGGTTCTGTAAGTTAATTAGACAGTGAAAAGGTGGTGACTTTTATTTACAGGAAGGGAAACACCTTCTGTCGCTGGAATAATTAATCCTGGTGCTGAGGGGTTTCAAAAACTATTCTTCGGTCAGGAGGAAATTGCGATCCCAGTTCATCCAAGGTGAGTTTATTCTTGTTTTTTTTCATTGAGTTAAATTAATTAAATTATGAGATTGGTAGGTCCCTAGCCATAGAAAGTAGTTTTATCCGATTCCTGTCCAGTTCCATACCTTTGATAGTCGAGCCTGCTTTCTTGACATAACTTGAGCAGAAGATCATTGCTAACCATTTGCCTTCCCTATGCAGGTCATGTCCACGTATAAGTAATTTTCCAATAGTAAAACACATTAAGAAAGAAGTGATACTGAAAAATCAGACACATCTAGTTAACTTTATAAGTTTATATAGACAACCAAAGCTCAATATATAATTGTGGAGATTTTTCTATGCGATTGATCGAACGGTCGATCTCACTTCACAGGCAGAAGGGAGGTCTATCTAACATAATGCAGGAAATGAAAATTCAGCACAGTATATAGGCGAGACTCGAATTTTACGTGGAAACCTGAGAAAAATCATGGGGAGGAGAGAGAAGGAATTCACTATTTTCTCTTTGTTACAAGAGGGGTCTATAGTATTCTTTTTCCTTTTTCCTTCTCCTCTCGTCTTCTTCTTTCGTCTATAAGTAGTCGGTTGTGTTGTAATGGATGGAGCGGATCTTTCTCCGTGATTCGTGATCTGCTATTAAGATTCCTGCATATTTGTTAGGATTGTTGTGCTTTTTTGTTGGGATTGACATGCTGGGATATCCACCACCTTCCTTAATTGTTTCCACTGAAATAGAGGTGTTTAGAACGTGGAGAATACTATGGCATTACAACCGTGCTGGGGATTCGGATCTCCTGTTGCTGAGCTGTGTCTAACGAGAGTCAGGGAAATGGTTGATAGTTGAGAATGTCGGGGATTAGAAGGAACTCGGGGTCCTCTCCTCGGAGTTGCAAGGTGTCTCGGGGTTGAGCCCTAGACTCTCTCTCCTCGGGGTTGTATATGAGCGGACTGACGTGTTGGGTGTGTTGACTACTTGCGGCACTTCTGAGGCGGCAAGACACGTGCTCGATCCTGGAGAATTCTCAGAATTGACCACTACAGATGCCCCTCGCCCTTGTGATTGTTGGAAAAGGAATCGGAAGGGCGAAGTTGGTAGGAATCCATTAAATGCTTTGAACTCTCCTGAAAGTTGATGCAAGGAAGAATCTGACTTGCTTTATTGTGTATATCTGAGATTTGATTTGGGGATAACGGGGATGGATGACAGCTGGTTGCGTATTACGGGGCCTAATCTGGAGATCGCTGGCTTTCAAACGACATCTTTTCGAATCCTCGTGCTATGATGGGTGAGATCGTGCGACAAAAGCGGCTGAAATCTGGATAACATGACATGCTGAAAATCGCGGGTTATGGACTGGTTTCTTGAGGATTGAAAGTTTGAATAGTAGATGTTCAATCTCCTCCTTCATCTATAAATAAGGCAGTTACCTAAGGAGAGATTTGTATCTTCTGAAAACTTATCTCCCCCAAAGTCCTGCTCTGGTGGGCTGCGATGTCTTCATCCTCCTTTGTCTGGTGGAGGAAGGCAAGGTAAAGATGGTGGGGTTCCCGCTACTCCAGAGTCTGCTTGGCGTGATATGTCAGTCATCGTGATGAGCCCGTCATGATACGTCAGCCATCGTGACGGGGCTCCACCGTCTGGGGCGACTGCTTGTTGGTGTGCTTCGATTGGAGCTGATGATCTGGTTTCGAGTCGCCCGTTTCTTTGGGGGTGATGATCGTTCTAAAGAATCTGACCCTTCCTCCCTGTTTTAAATATCGACAAAGATATCGTCCGATATCTCTTTTTTTGCCTGCTACCGATACGGTATGGGAAAATCGTTCGCCATATCGTTTGCAGCAAAAAACGGACGATATTTGAAATATCGACCGATAAATTGCCCAATATATCGCCCGATATGAAAGAACTTATTTATTGCACGATTGCGTGCAAATGTACATTATGTTTTACTGTCTTTGCATGCATATTACATTATTTTTATCAGGTAGATGATATATATGACATTAAACCAACTTTTAATTATTAATATTTCATAATATATAGTGTCTGATATGAACGCCCGATATGCGCGTGTATCCCAAATATCCGATATTCGATATGAAAAAAACCCATCCGATACGATCATGATATCTGATATTTAGAACCTTGCCCTTCCTCCATATAAGGCATATGAGAAGGGGGAGTGGGAGCCTCTGGTAGGGTGAGCTGGCGAGTTGTATCTTACCCTTGAGCCTGACCCTCTATCTCAGGACATTGCAGTGGAGGGATACTTTTTCTCCTTCTAGTGTGTTCTGTTGGAGTCCAATTAGTCAGACATTGTCACCCGCTTCAAGAGGGCTTTCTTAGGGGATCGCCGTAGTGGGCAATGTTCGCCTGGCTTTCTTGGAGGAATGGAAAGCTGGTTGACGAGATACAAATACCTGTTCTTGGGGCTAATGCAGGGATGAAGACTGCCCCTGAGAGATGTCCATTGACGAACGAGCCTTTACTGTTCTCGTATTAGAGATCTGTAAATGATGTCGAGACAAATTCTCAGATCTCCTGTATTTCTTTTTATGAAGTAAACACATGAATGTAAAAGATTTCATGTATTTCACTTGTCATATGTAACGACATAATGAAATTTAATGAAAATGTAAATGTGTGTGTTTTGTAGTGGAAATGACTGAGTTGTTTATATCTTGCATGGTTTGTATTTTAGAATAATCATGCCCCTTCGAAGGCTCGATTTTCAGATGGCAAAATATAGCATGTCGGTAGTGCCGTATTCAGATGGTATCTTCATCTCCGAGTGTACAGACATTCGTTCTCCGAGTGAAGTAAGGACTTCAGTCGAGGAGCTATACTGGGCCGAGAGGCGCTATTCTCTGAGAGAAGTGAGGACTTCAACCGTGAAGCTACATTGGGTCGAGAGGCGCTGGTTACCGAGAGAAGTGAGGACTTCAATCACATAGCTACATTGGGCCAAGAGGCGTTGGTCTTCGAGAGAAATGAGGACTTCAGTCGCGGAACTACATTGGCCGAGAGGCGCTGGTCTCCTGGAGAAGTGTAGACTTTTCAGTTGTGGAGCTGATGGGAGCTCAGGGGCTGGTGTTGGTGATATCATTCTCGAGCGGGGGTTTCTTTTCTTGGAACGCACAAGCATAAGATTCTGATTAAAGGGCAGCTGCGTAGCTGGACAGATAGTTGCTTAATTGGGGATAAGCCTTCCGGGGGTAGTTGCTCAATTAAGGATGAGCCTTTGGAGCTCAGAGATGGGTGTTTGTACTGTGATTCTCAAGTGAGGGCTTTCCTCGGAATATAGACAAATTGACATTAGCCCAATCGGGAATAAACTTTCCAGATGGTAGTTGTCCGATTAAGGATGAGCCATGACAGTTACACAGTGGGGATGATCCTTCCGGATGGTAGTTGCCCACCGGGGATGAACCGTGGCAGTTGCTCGGTGGAGATGAACCTTCCGGGCGGTAGTTGCCCACCGGGAATGAGCCGTAACAGTGGCAGTTGCCTGGTTGGGGCGAACTTCTCGGAGGGCAGTTGCCCAATCAGGGATGAGCCTGAGGGATCGCCTGGAGGCGTATGCTTGTGTAATCGTTCTCGACTGTGGGCTTCCATCCTCGGAACATACATATAAAGGTCTCCGGGTGAATGGAAACTTCATTCGCGGAGGAAACATTGGCAGTAGCCTTAGTAGGGATGAGCTAGAATGTTACCGAAATGGACGCTCGTGTTGTCATTTTCTAGTGGGGACTTCCCTCCTCGAAACATATAGGTGGGAGTCTTCATGGAGATGTGCTCGAGAGTAGACTGCATGAGGGCTGGTGAGCGGAAAGGAGGATCCTGTGGAGGATGTGGAGAGTCGGGGGGCCAGATGTTGGAGCCTGCTGAATCTCGAGTAGGGGAATCCCTTCTCGGAGGTTCCGCTACGACTCTAGAGAAGAGAGCTTGTAGGTTGACCAAGCGGAGGTCAATGAGCAGGTTCCGCGGATCCTTAGAAGGATGTAGGGAAGCCAGTGAGAATGCATTTTTATTAAATGACTTCAATAAAATATATGAAAAGTAAATGAAATACATGAAGCTTTTACCGTTTGAACCTCACTTCCCTGATCTAATTTTCTCGGGTTGGTGTTTAGTCAACCATTCTGTATTGAGTGATCATGTGCTGCGGTTGACTCGAAGATGGGATCTCCTGCTGTCTTTCTGCGTTAGAGGAGGCTTCAGGTGCAAGGATTTACTCTAGTAGATAGCCTTACTGGACAAGATCTTCAAGGTACTTGCGGAGAGACACATTGAAAAGTTCAGTGTCCCTTGTTGCTGTGGAAGGAACAATAGTCTCTCGCTTTGAGGCGAGCAGGGTCGTACGTGTTTGCCGCCAGACGCTTCACCCAGGGTTGACTTTTGATGACTTCGAAGGCGTCCTGAATCAGGAGCTTCAGTGGGGTGAAGTTGTCAGATATTTGGTAAGCTCGGGGTTGGCCCTGCTGAGGGTGCGGGAGCGGTTGCTTCTTGAAAGCGCCCTGTCGCGTCCCTGGAAGTCAATAGAGGGGCCTCCGTGCTGCGGCTTTGGTTTTGTTCTGTCTTCGTCGCAGTTGAAAGATGGTTGGCAGAGCTTTTCATTGCCTCTTCTAATTGAATGTATGGTTGGGCTCGGTATAGAACCTCACTCCAACGGGTGACATTATATTTCACCAGATGCTTGTACAGTGGGTGAGTGATCCGTAGTCCACTGATGAATACGAGGGCGGAAGCGTCTTCGCTGTAATTGTGTACTTTGGCCAGCTGATTCTGAAAGTAGCCAATGTACGTCTTGAGACTGTCGGAGTGCCTTATCTTAATTGAGAAGAGGTGATGGTTGTTCTGCTTGAACTCCTGACGGAAAGAATATTGGGCGATAAACAACTTGGTGAGACCTCTTAAGCCATGGATTGAACGTTGCGAAAGAGAGTAGAACCAGTCAGAGAGGCTACCCCTTTCAAGCAGGAGGGGAAGATCCGACACAAGATGGAATTGCTTCTAGAATGGATCACCATCTTGTCCTGGTACTGAGGAGGTGCTGGACTGGGTCGCTCTGACAGGAGTAGCAATCAAAGGTTGGAATCACGAATTTCTTGAAAAATTCGTATTCTAGTATGGCCTCGGAGAAGGGAGAATTGGATACATCAATGGCGATGGCCTTGAATTTGCGATTGTGAGGCATGCTCGCTTCTTCGACTTGCTCTTGTACGAGCTTGTCGAGATCTTGGACACGAATGAATGTCTCAGTTCTCCTTCTAGACTGATCAGGTCGATTTCTTCGTGTGGGGATGAGGAGAACTTGACTCATCATCGGATTATTCCGATGGAGTGTGGGAGGTCGCTCTGCGACGCCTCTGACTTTGAGATTGCTCGCCGCTTGTAGCTTTCGTAGCGTTGGGCCTTTTTGGTGATGAGGGCGGTACTCAGGTGTTCTGAAGGACCGTGATCTAGGCGAGGAGGTGGTCATTCAGGTGTTTCATCTCCTCTCGTTCGCGGGTTGCGTGTTCTCGATCCTGCTCTGCTTGCTCCCGCTAGCGGTCGAACAGAGCTTGCTGCGTCGTCTATTTCTTCATGTCGGCGAACATTTGAAGGAGTTGGGCTTCGTAAACAGACGGCGGGCGGATGTCTCCGGTTGCCCCTTGCAAAGATGTGGAGACAGTATCTTTTGCAGAGGCTGCTTGGGGGATAATGTCCCTAGTGGTGGTAACAGATTTGCCCTTAGAAGTGGTCCCTTCGCCGATGGTCGACTATTTCTTCAGAACCAGGGCTTGTTGGTGAGGCTTTTTGAGCAGGGGTTTGGTAGGGGAGAAATCTGAGTGTTGGAACTCAGATCTCAATGAAAGCTCCAATTTATGGTGGAGATTTTCCTATGCGATTGATTGAACGGTCGATCTTACACCACAAGCAGAAGGGGTTTGTCTAATGTAATGCAGGAAATGAAAATTCAAAACAGTAAACAGACGAGACTCGGATTTTACATGGAAACCCAGAATGGGAAAAACCACGAGGAGAGATGAGGAATTCACTATTTTCTCTGTGTTACAGTAGAGATCTACAATATTCTTTTTCCCCTCTTGCCTTCTTTCATCTATAAGAAGTCGGTTGTGCGGTAACGGATGGACCGAATCTTTCTCCGTGATTCGTGTTTTGCTGTTAAGATCCTTGCATATCTGCTAGGATTGCTACACTTCTTTGTTGGGATTGGCATGTTGGGATATCTGCCACCTTCCGTAACCGTTCCCGCTGAAATAGAGGTGTTTAGAACATGAGGAATACTATGGCAATGAAACTGTGCTGGGGATCCAGATCTCCTGTTGCTGAGCTGTATCCAATGGGAGTCGGGGAGATGGCTGATATTCGAGGATGTTGGGGATTAGAATGAACTCAGGGTCCTCTCTTTGGAGTCACGAGGTATCTCATGGTTGGGCCCGAGACTCTCTCCTAGGAGTTATATATGAGCTGACTTGTGTGTTGACTGCTTGTAGCACTTTTGAGGCAGCGGGACACGTGGCTCGATCCTGAGGATTTCCCAGAATGGACCACTACAATAATATTTTTGCAAGCAATTGTTCTTTAGTATTATTCATGGAAGTCTGCTTATTGAGAGTCCTTATCTAGATATGCATGATCTTGCAACATGTTTTAGCATTGTTGAATGGTAAATAAGATACAAAAGTTGCTAAATGTAGCCAGGGGCTTAATACAGTGCTGAATTGGAAAGGAATTTTTGTAGCTCACTGCAAAGAATCGTGATATAGGCTTTTGTTAACTAGAGTTAGGGTTAAAGGATTAGATGGATGGTTAATTGCCATCTCATTTCCTTTTATTATTATTATTAATATATATATATATATATATATATATATATATATATATATATATATATATATATATATATATATATATATATATATGGTGTTGATCCCCTAAGAACCGTTTTTATACGAATTTTTGTGAGAACTTTCATGTGGTCTGTCGGATCTAATAGATCAAATCAAATAAAATCAGATTTCTATTAGGTCTGACGACCCACATAAAAGTTCTCACAGAAATCCATGAGAACAGTTTTTAGGAGATCAACTTACTATATATATATATATATATTTTTATAGATAGATATATATAGACTCGTGTCATTTCAGAAGGATTTGAGGCCGAATCCTTCCCACTCAAATATAACCTTACAACATCTGAATGCAAGATTCATTACGTTGAAGTCGATTTTCATTATTTCAAGTAACTAAAAATCAAAAATCATATATTTTGAATATCTTTTGCCAATCCATCAAGTAGTCACAAAATGGATGAACGAAACAGTGAGTTGGTTAGTTTAATGGTGTAGAATAATTGAAATCTAACAAAAATTGATTTGTGAGGGTTTTAAGTGTTTAGATCATGATGAAATGATCGGATCGAGAATTTGTGTGTCTAAAAATGTACATTAAGCAATATGTTATTTTCAGCTGTTCATTTTACGCCTACTTGATGGATGGGCAAAAAGTATTCAAAATATATGATTTTTTGATTTTTTGTATTTGAAATAATATAGATCAACTTAAACGGAATGAATCTTGCATCTGGATGTCGTAGGTTGCATTTGAGTGAGAGGATTCGGCCTCAAATCCTTTTGAAATGACATAAGTCTATCTCATATATATATATATATATATATATATATATATATATACACACACACACACACACCTTAACACAAAAGTCTTTTTAAACTAATTTATTACATAACACCCCCTCAAGCTGAGCATGAGGGGGTGTTATGTAATAAATTAGTTTAAAAAGACTTTTGTGTTAAGGTCTTACATGCTCAGTTTGTTACAAATGAACTGCATTTGAGATATCCCATGTGGTTTCGTCAACAAATCTACAAGCTGATTAGCAGACGACACATGCTTTTGCTGAATAATACCAGCATCATACTTTCTCCGTTCAATATGGCAACCTACTTTAATATGCTTTGTCCTCTCATGATACACAGGGTTTCACACAATGTAATTAGTTGACCAATTATCACAATATAGCCTCATCAGAGTCTTGGACATAAAATCTATCTCGGTCAGAATATCTTGTACCCATACAAGCTCATGTGTAACTTCAACCATGGCCATATATTCTGACTCTGCACTTGATATAAAGACAATGACCTGCTTCTTACTCTTTCACGACACAAGATTTTCTCCAATAAAGACACAATACCCTGTAATAAACCTCATGTAAATTGGACAATCTGCTTAATCTACATCTGAGAGTCAGTTATGCTGTTATCATCACAATCTGAATATAAAAGTTCTCTTCCTGGAGCACTCTTTAGATATCGTAATATCCTAATCACAACATCCAATAACTCGTTCGTGGGGCTAACATGAACTTGCTTACAACACTAACCGGATATGCAATATCTGGCCGAGCTGAGTCATTATCAAATAGTTTAGCTTCCTAACTAGTCTCTTATACCTTCTTTGGTCTTCCAAGAGCTTCACCTAATCGGGCAATGATTTTAAGTTTGAATCCATTTGTGTATCCACATCTTTACACCTGAACATACCTACTTTTGATAGCATATCCAATATATATTTTTGCTGAGAAAGTGAGATCCCTTTCTTGGATCTGGCTACTTCATCCTCGAAAAATGCCATAGTGGCTTCAGATCTTTGGTCTGAAACTTCTGCTGTAAATGTGATTTCAAGTCACTAATCCCTAGATGTCATCTCTTGTAATCATAATATCATCTACGTAGACTACTAAGAGAATACGTTTTTCTAATGAATGCGAAAGAAAACCAAGTGATCATTCTGAGATCGAGGAAGACCAAACTTCTGAATGACGGAATCAAATCTCCCAAACTAGGCTCGAGGGGATTGTTTCTAGCCATAAAGTGGCTTTTCACATATGACAAACTTTGCCGTACCTCCCTGAGCAACAAACCCAAGTGGTTGGTCCATATAAACTCCCATCAAGAATGTCATAAAAGAATGCATTCTTAATATATAACTAGTGTAGAGTCTAGCGATGTGTAGCAACAAGTGAAATAAACAACCGGGCTGAAGCGGTCTTTGCTGCTAGAGGGAATGTGTCTTGCTAATCTATATCATATGTCTGAGAATATCCTTTCACCACCAAACGAGCCTTAAGACGATCTAAAGTTCCATTAGGGTTCAGTTTGACAGTATATACCCACTGACATCTAACTGTCTTCTTTCCAGCTAAAAGTGAAACTAGTCTCATGCTCTAAGACATGTATCTCATCTTCTATCGCTGCTCGCCAACCTGGATTTGACATGTTATCTAAAACAGACATGGAAATAAGATAAGAATCAATAGAAGAAACAAAAGCACAATATTGTGTGAAAATATGTGCACAAGACAAAAAGTTATACACTAAATGTAGAGTGCAACTCTTTTTTTTCCCCTTTAGAGTGAGTAATAAGAATATCAAGATCAAATTAACAATCAAAATTAAGAATAAATTTTACAGAAAAATCAATATCAACAGAAGGAGAAGAAATATGAGCATTCTCACTTGATATAATGTCCGTGATCAGAGTTACAGGGATAATTGACACACCGATAGTGGATTATACAAAGTGAGGCATCTATATTCTTTTTGACTTTTAGAATATCCCAAAAAGACACACTTGAAAGCTTTAGGATTCAGTTTGGTGTGATTGGTTCTATGATCATGAACAAATATATACAACCGAAAATTCTAGGAGGTAAAAGAAGCAAGCCATGTTTGGGATAAAGAGTAGAATATAGTATTTGACAACAAGAACTGTAAAAGGTATGTGGTAAATCATATAGCAAGCTATAAGAGCTGTATCCCCCAGAAGTGTTCGAGAACATTCATGTTAATTAACAAAGATCGTGTCACCTCAAGCAAGTGACAATTCTTACGTTTAGCCACCCCGTTCTGTTGTGAAGAGTAAGAACATGAGGTTTGGTGACTAATTCCAGCATCAAACATGAAATGCATAAAAAATGAACTAAGAAATTCTTTCACATTATCAGTGCAAAGCATAAACAAACATATCAAACTGATTCTTGATTTCATCACAGAAAGTTTGAAAATTGGAAAGGGCTCTGAACGATTTTTCATTAAATATAACCATATCACACGAGAAAAGTCATCTACAAAGATAATGAAATATTTAAAATCAAGTATTGAACTAACAGGACAAGGTCCCCAAATATCAGAATGAACAAGTTAAAATGAGTGATCTACTCTCTTATTGACTCTCAATGGATAAAACACGACAGTGTTTACCCATTTGACTTGACTTACATTCAAGAGACGACAGTTGACCTACTCAGGAACTAATTTTTTAAACTTGCAAGGTAAGATGACTAAATAGACGATGTAAATCTCGCAAAGAAGTAGAGTTAACACATGCAACTGAATTGACACTAATCTCCAGGTGATACAAACCTCCATATTCATGTCTTGTGCCAATCGTCCTCTGCATTCCAATCTCCTGGAATACACAATGATCAGGAAAGAATACCACCGAACAATTCAAGAATCGTGTAAGTTTACTAATAGATAATAGATTAAACAAAAAATTTGGTATATAAAAGACAGATGATAAATATAATGAATCAGTAACTATGGTAGTGCTTACACTTTCAACACGAGACATAGTATCATTTGCTAAAGTTACTACATGTAGTGACAAGGGTAAAGACAAGTCATGTAGAATACTTTTGTTTCCCGTTATGTGATGAGATGCACTAGTGTCAATAATCTAAGTATTAGGAGCTCTGAAAGTGAAATACGCAGTAGAGTTACCTGACTGTAACACCCCAGTTATTGAAATCTTGATTTAATATTTAATCATTGAATAAGAGATTATACAGAATTATCGGAGGCAATGATTAAACTAAGTTTGTGAAAGGATTTTTAGAAATTTTGTGGGAAAAATTTGAAGTGAAAATTGGATAATTATAAAATATAATTGGATATATAAGTGTATGAATAATTTGATAGTACATATGATTATTATATACTAACTACATATATGTATACAAGAAAATGATATATAAATACAAGGATTTATTTGTCTTGGTTCTTAATTGATTTTGATTAATTAATTTAAGGGATTAGTGGATGGGAGTAGGTGAGGGAGTAGGTGAGCGAGTAGGTGAGTGGGAAGATGAGGTGAATGGTGAAGATTTATCTTAGAAATCTTGTGGGTGTGATGGCATCTTTAAGGAGAAATTCACATGAAGCATATCTAAGAGAATGAGAGGATAATCTCTCATTTTATTCTCACCCTCTCTCTCCCTCAAGCTCATTATTCCTTTCTCTCTCATTTTTCATCTTCATCAAAGAAAATCTGAATAAATTCAGAATAAATCCTAGAAATTCAAAACATTATCACTACCGCCATCTTATCATCTTTTATCTCTTTCTTTCTCACCCCACACACTCCCTCCCTTTTTATCTCCCCTTGATGGTCGGCAGTAAGAGGAGGAGGCTAGTGGGAGGCCAGCCAAGCAAGGTCGGCGATGACCGAACGACGACGCAGGTCAGGAGAGGAGACACGACAATGTGAGCTCAGTCGGTCTCGGATGGCGTGATGGGGAGAAGGTGATTGAGTCTTTCTTGAGTTCTCTTACTTTAATTGGTTCATCTCTAAAATATATCTTGAATTACTGAAAGCATCCCATTCATATTAAATTTTTTATGCATGAATGTTATTAATTGGAATACTGATGTCATGAAGAGACTAAGAAAAATCATGTGTAAAACTGTCAAATCCAGTAACCTGAAGGTTTCGGTTTAGTTTGTGTGTGCATTTGGAATGAAATATGTTATGTTATATACCATTTGAGATATAAACGATTCTATTTTCTAATGGTTTTTACCATGTCCTAATTGGGTGTCTGTGCAAAGAATTATTATTAAATTACGATAGATTGAATGAAATTGTCGAGTTGCAGAATTCCGCATAGATGAGGAGTTTTGAATCAAGAATTATCTGATTAAATTATGACAGACTGATTTGAAACTATACAGTTACAGTTGGTATCAGAGGCCAGGATTTAGAGTAAAGATTAGAATTAGAATAGTTGATCTAGGTATAGGATTGATTGCAATAATTGATGTGTATGTGCGTGCATTTGTATGAATGTGCATGATTGATGTGGGTAGCTTAAGGGGATTGTGGGTTCTTGCATGCATTTTAATCTCGAAACACAAGATATTTAATCACTGCTTTATGCTCAAATTATGATACCCACGTGTCATAATTCGGAGGTGCTTTACTGGAGGTGTGGGCTCTCGGTATGATTAATCTCAAAAATCCTAACTATGTAGAATTCTGCAACTCGACAATTTCAATCAGTCTGTCGTAATTGAATGATAATTCTTTGCGCAAATATCTAATTAGGACATGATAAAAATCACTAGAAAGTACACTCGTTTATATTTCAAATGGTATATAACATGACATATTTCATTCCAAATGCACAAACAAACTAAACCGAAACCTTCAGGTTACTGGATTTGACAATACATATGATTTTTCTTGGCCTCTTTGGATTTGACAAATTTACATATGATTTTTCTTGATCTCTTCATGATATCAATATTTCAATTAATGGTATCCATGCATAAAAAAATTTAATATGAATGGAATGCCTTCAATAATTTAAGATATATTTTTAGAGATGAACCAAATTGAAGTAAGATCTCAAGAAATACTCAATCTACTTTTCCCCGTCGACGCCATCCGAGACTAACTGAGCTTACAACGACACGTCTCCTTCTCTCCCGGCCTGCACCCTTGTCCGACCGTCATCAGCCTTGCCTTGGCTGGCCTCCCCTGGACTCCTACCCCTTTTGCCACCGACCATCAATGGGGAGAAAAAGAGAGTGTGGGGGGTAAGAGAGAAAAGATGATAAAATAGTGATGATGTTCTTGAATTTCTAGAATTTATTCTGAATTTATTCAGATTTTCTTTCATGATGATGAAGGAACATGAGAGGCAGAGAGAGGATGAGAGAGAAAGGGAGGGTGAGAATAAAATGAGGGATTTATCCCTTCATTCTCTTAGATATGTTTCATGTGAATTTCTCCTGGATGATGTCATTATACCCACAAGATTTTCAAGATGAAAGCTCCACCATTCACCTTATCTCCCCCCACTTACCCACGCACCTACTCCCTCACCTACTTCCATCCATTAATCCCTTAAATTAATTAATCAAAATTAATCAAGATAAATAAATCCTTGTATTTGTATACCATTTTCTTGTATACATACACGTAGTTAGGGCCTATTTGGTTAAGGGTGGAAGTGAGGAGGTGAGGAAGTGGTAACAGTAGTTCCCTTTAGAACTTGGGAATTGGTTAGTAAGTTTTCCGGTTTTGGATGTTATTGGGAAGTGTGATTTGAAAAATGTTATGTCTTTTCTGGTATTTGGATAGTAATGTGAAGTGGAAGTGGAAAAGTTGACCACAAAGTTGACCGCAAAATAATACTAAAATAAAAATTAATTAAGAAAAATAAAAAATGGACTATAATTAGAATGAAGTGAGATTTACATGATAAAAAAATTAACTGTTTTGTGCTAAAACTTATACAAATGAGATTTATATGATCACAAAATTAACAGTAGCACTCTGGAAGTGAGAAAATGGTTGTGTAAAAGAGAAAAGAGAAAGAAAAGGAAAAGGGGTTTTCTTATTTTCCTTTTCCGGTGTTTGGATAGATAGGGAAGTGAGCAATTATACTTCCCCATTTCCATACTTCCGCCCCCTTCCTTGCAACCAAACACGCCCTTAGTATATTATATATACATACCAAATTATCCATACACTTATATTTTATAACTATCCAATTTTATCTCACTTAAATTTTTTTAAAAAAAAATTTCTAAAAATAATTTTTAAAAAAAAGTTCAATCATCGCCTCCAATAATTCTATATAATCTATTTCATCAAAGATTAGAATATTAAATCAATATTTCAATAACTAGGGTGTTACAGTTCTACTCTTTTAGAAAAGTTGTCCTCGAAACTTGACATGCTTGAAATAGATGAGTGTAAAACTTTCACATTTCTTTCTTATATCATAATATTTCTCTTTTTCAATTCAATATCTTCTTCAATTTTTCATCTCGAAAAGTCATTATTTTTTGATCAAACTCTATTCTATATTCTTATGATCTGAAATAATCCTAATTCACTTGATATTTTAACTATTCCCTTACTCTAGCGTCTCATATCACTGAGAGCTCATACTAAGGGCTCACACCCTAGCAGAGCACATCCGAATCAGGACATGTGGGTACCATAATCTGAACACAAGGCAATGATAAAATATCTCTCGTTTCGAGATTAATCATGCACATAAGAACCCACTACCACCCTTTAAGCTACCCACATCAATCACACATTCATTCATACAAATGCACGCACATACACATCAATCATTGCAATCAATCCTATACCTAGATCTACTATTCTAATTCTAATCTTATTCTAGAACCTGGCCTCTGATTCCAACTGAAAATGTATAGTTTTATAACAATTCCATGACTTAGTAACAAATATTCATGCATTCTTAACCTTGTAGCTTTCTAATATTTCACATATTTCTAATGAATAAACATGAATACTTAGACTTCTTGCTTTCTAATGAATACGCAAGAATCTCTAAGTTCTAATGGATACACAAGTATCCACAATTCTCTTTCTAATATTTCACAAAGTCATAATTCTCTAAAATAACCACAGGTTTCAAATTACTAAATTTCCCATTATAATATGTGCTATCTGAGTATTAAAAGAAGAGTCTTCAAGTAATTTATGAAATAAAATTTGTTTTCTTTTTAATCCACTTGCTCATTCTTGACAAGACAGTTTGAAGTTAACATAGTTTGATGATACTCGAACATGATTTAATCACTCACTCGCATCACCCATCAGTTACCAATCAACCTTACCATTTGCAAGTAAAAGGATTTAACTTTAAAATCTACCCCATCGTTTACTCTGCTCCTCAGAAAACTCTTCATATTTATGTTACCCATTTATGAGATATATTCTTTGAGACATAACTGATTCGCTCATACCACCACTGACCAGTCACTTGTATTTTCTTAATAACTTTCACAACATACATGCAATTAGCATGTGATTAGATTCATACAAAATAAACTTAATTATATTTTCAATTATATATTATATGACCTATTTAATTTAATTAAACAGTCCTAAGTAGACAGAAACTCCTCAGCTATATAGAATTCTACAATTCAACAATTTCAATCAGTTTGTCATAGTTTAATGATAATTCTTTGCACAAACATCGTATTAGGACATGGTAAAAATCATTAGAAAGTAGACTCGTTTACATTTCAAATGGTATATAACATGACATTTCATTCCAAACAGATAAACTAAACTGAAACCTTCAGGTTACAGGATTTGACAGATTTACACATGAATTTTTTTGGTCACTTATGACATCAATATTTCAATTAATGGTATCCATTCGTAAAAAATTTAATATGAATAGGATGCCTTCAATAATTCAAAATATATTTTTAGAGATAAACCAAATTGAAGTAAGAAAACTCAAGAAAGACTCAATCACCTTCTCCCCGTCGACGCCATCCGCCATCCGAAACCGACCGAGCTCACACCGCCGCATCACCTTCTCTTCGGCTTGCACCCCCACCGGCCGTCGTAGGCCTTGCCTTGGCTGGCCTCCCACCATCCTCCCCCTCTTGCCACTGGCCATCAAGAGGAAGGAAAAGGGAGGGAGTGTGTGGGGGTGAGGGAGAGAGAGAAAAGATGGCGATGTGATGATGTTCTTGAATTTCTAGGATTTATTCTAAACTTATTCAGATTTTCTTTGATGAAGATGAAAGAATGATAGAGAGGTAGAGGGAGAGAGAGGATGAGGGAGGGAGGGTGAGAATAAAATGAGGAATTTATCCCCTCATTCCCTTAGATACGTTTCATGTGAATTTCTCCTTGATGATGCCATCACATCCACAAGATTTTTAGGATGAAATCTCCACCAGTCACGTCACCTACCCACTCACCTACTCCTATCCGCTAATCTCTTAAATTAATTAATCAAAATCAATTAAGAATCAAGACCAATAAACTCTTGTATTTTTATATTATTTTCTTGTATACATACATGTAGTTAGTATATAATAATTATATGTACGTACCCAATTATTCATACACTTGTATACACACTTATATTTTATAATTATCCAATTTCATTTCACTTCAAGTTTTCCCCCACAAAATTTCTAAAATCTTTTTTGCACAAAATTAGTTTAATCGTTTCCGATAATTCTGTATAATCTCTTTAATCAAAGATTAGAATATTAAATTAAGATTTCAATAATCGGGGTATTACACTGACTGTGCCAAAGTAGCGGTGGATGAAGATAGTGTGATCTGTGTGGCCTGAAACTGTTGGTACATTTAAGTATTTTTTGAACTCTTCATCTAACATAAGTACACTCCTGAAACCTGAAGGAACATGTCCCCATGATGCATAGGCTATATGAGCAACAGACTAGTCTTGCCATACAGTTTAGGGCATCTGATTCTCGCATGTCTAATCCTGCAGTTGAAACAAGTCCTCGTATCTTGTTGCTAATTCTCTGCACCTCCATTTCCTCTACGATCAAAATCTTCCACTTTTCTACTAAATCAGCATTCACAATCAAAATCTTCTTTGCCATTACTAAAACGATCTCGGTCAAAATATCCAGTGGACCAGCAAAATGACCTCCTCAGTCAAAATTTCCTTTGCTACCGTCAAAAAAGCCCCTCCTCGATTACCACTATAAGCTGTAAATTACCCCTGTTGAATGGCTAAAGCTGATCGTTCACTGGACCTGTTCCCAGTAGGATTATGTGATTTCTTCAGAAAAACACTCTGAAAAAATTGATGTCTCTGATAAAGAGTCAACTGCAGAACTACCAATCACATGTGGATGTGCAGGAGTATATTTTGAAAGAAAACTCCTCAGGAAAGTTAGCGCTGCTAGCGGGTCCCACTGCTTCTGCATCTTTTTCACATCGTGTAAGATAAGAAATAACAATTTCAGCTCCTCATAAACCCTGTTGAAGTCTATATAGTGTTGAGATAAGGTTTTGTTGCCTTTCTCACTCCAGAATATCTCCTAAATGACGTCGAAAGCTCTATTAACATTATTCTTTCCCAAATATAGCTCCTCAAGATATTTCCACATCTCCTTCATTTTGACGTACGCATCATCACATCTTGTATCTTCAGCTCCATGATATTCAATAACTGAACAAAGAGAGCAACATCCTCTTACTCCCACTCATATGTCTTAGAACTAGGAGGGACCCGTGCACAGATGACTCTTTTTCCCACAACCAGTTAAATTAATTTCAACAATTTTTCTTCATTGTAAATAGTTATCCCCATTCAACTTTCTATCAGTAATCTTATTAGTAATAAACTCTGAAATAATGCTTGGATTCTGCCATACAATCTCTCAGCCACCAACCACCCCACTACAACCAAACTCAAGGATCCTCTTAATACAAAGCACAACTTCAAAAGAAAATACACAAATTTTCAAACTCACACATACATCTCAAAACACATTTTTCATCAAATCTCTCATTAACCCTCTCACACAATTATGCAAATAAAAAGGAAACACATTTTTTTTACTTGTCTGCTGCAGAGAGAAACAACAAACAATATTTTTTTGGAGAACTTCTCAGACCTGCTCAGATCTGAGCAGATATGATCGAAGAGGGCGGCGGTGACTAGTCGCGACAATGCATTGTGACGACTACGAAGTTGAATCGACGCCGTGGTGGAGGCGATGAGGTCAAGGGTGTGGCAGCGAGGTTAGTGGAGGCGGCGAGGTCAAGGGTGGTGTAAGCTATTGTTTGGTTGTCGTGGGCGCGAGCGGGAAGCGAGGGAGAGATGGGGTGCAAACGACGAAGACGAAGGCGAGGGATAGATGGTTGAAACTGCTCACTACGATGACGACGAGGACAAGGGAGAGATGTGGAGCTGACGACGAAGATGGAGATGAAGAAGACGGAGATGATGGTGGTGAGTTGGAACTGAAGTCGGAGTTGATGGGGGTGAGGTGACGGTGAGGTGGAGATTTGATGATGATAATGAGATGAGATGAGAACGAGGAAGATGAAGACGAGGATGGGGGTGGAAGTCGCTGGCGGGTTAAGACTTTGATACCATGTAAATGTCAGTTAGGGTTAGAGAATTAGATGGATGGTTAATCGCCATCTCATCTCCTTTTATTATGCGCGTGTGTGTGGACTTTACACAAAAGTTCACTTAAACTGATTTATTACATAACAGTTTTATAGCAATGTAAATTCTAAAACTTCATGGATAGTTCAGGCATAATGTTGGAATCTTCATTATGTGTTCCATGGATACAATGCGCACATACTATGCTAACTTATTTCCTGTGATGTACTGTAGCATTGAAGCGGCTTGCAGTGCACATCCAACAGCTGATGTTTTTATCAACTTTGCATCATTTAGAAGGTCGGTGTTCTACATACTAATATGCTTTAAATAAAGGCAATTAGTCTTCAATTTAATTGATTTATATTTTAGTTATTTGTTGAATTTGCAGTGCAGCTGCCTCTTCCTTGTCTGCCCTGAAACAACCAACAATTCGAGTTGTAGCTATCATAGCTGAAGGCGTTCCAGAATCAGACACGAAGCAGCTCATTGCCTTTGCACGAGCTAACAACAAGGTAACGAATTGTTGACTTACATGGCCTATTCCATCTGCCTTGATACTCCTTTGTGTCTCAAAGTAAACTTTTAAAGGTTTGCCAATCATTCACTTCATAAACTGGCGATGGGGTTCTATCTATTGAGTTCTTATTCAAGGCAAATTATGTGTTAGAGAGGTAATACAATGAACTTAGAAGGCCCAGTTTTTGTGACCCAAAACTTATCATCTGGCTTATGGAGTAGTTCTTAGTAATGTGCCTTGAATATAGAAAATTCTAGAGAGACAGAAAGGTGGTTAGTATTTTGTTAATTTGGTCATGTAAAGTTAGTTTAGGTTTAGAAGATGGCTAACTCATCTTTCCCATCAAGAATTTCTGTTGCAGAATATCTGGAACATTTGTAAACTATCAAGTTTCTTTTTTCTGAGATATTTTGGGTCACAATAGTTACTTTTCATGCTTTGCTTGACGACCATTATTTTGGCTAATGTTGGATGTAGGTTGTTATCGGTCCTGCTACTGTTGGAGGCATTCAGGCTGGAGCTTTTAAGATTGGAGATACTGCAGGAACTATCGACAATATAGTTCAATGCAAGCTTTACAGACCTGGCTCTGTTGGATTTGTTTCCAAATCAGTATGCTCTCAACTTCTCACTTAATGCAAGAATTACATTATACTTATTTTCATGTCAGGTGTACTTTAAAACTCATCCCTTGGCCATATAGTTGCATACTCTCGGTATCTAGAAGGTTCTTTTGTTTATTGATGTGTTCTTTGAAAGACCACTATCTCCTCCTTTTATGTTAAGGTAACTACAGCCTTTTTGGATGTTCTGATTCTTCATTAAACAAAAATCCAAATAAAGCCTGGGAAAAAAATACATGCTCATGTAGACGGCACCTCCTTGTTAATGCCAAGTGAGTTGCAATTTAAACAAATTTAAGTTTTAAAAGTCTGAAGATTCATTGTTGGATGAGATATTTCTAGGAATAAATAAGAAACCCGTGCCTCTAGATATTGTCTTCCATATTAACTCTCTCGTCTCTCTTAAGCATGTCCTTGTTGTCCTAGTGATTAGAAAAAATATAGTCACAAATTTTTTGGTATGCCCCCTCCTAAATTGTCATATTTCATATTGATTAAGTAGTAGATTCTCTGCACTCCTAATTCCCAAAATGTAGACTAAATGTAGCAAATGTCTAAATTTAGGCATCTCTCTCAACTAAGTTATTGCCTCATGCAGTGACTGTTTTCGCCTCCATAATGTATAACTTTAAAGTCATACTGCTTATACTTGCTGCAAGAAACTATTATCATGCTAATGCATATAAATGTATACTGAAGGATTTCAGCAGTGTACTGGGAGTTTGCTTGGTTTAGTTTCTCTGTTGGCAACAAATCATCAAGGTCTAAATTACTGCCTGAGTTGATTATCTTTTTGCACAATAATTGGAAACCAAATAGGATAGGATTTTTTCCAGGTTTAAGATCATGAAGTACTGTATTAATATACTAACTTTCACTTTGCAATCTCAGGGAGGCATGTCAAATGAGCTTTACAACACAATTGCACGTGTCACAGATGGTATTTATGAAGGTATGCTATCTTTTCTGTCAAGTTACTGAATGCTTATTAAATTGTTATAAAGTTGACCTCTTTGAATGTTGCAGGCATTGCAATTGGAGGAGATGTTTTTCCCGGGTCTACTCTTTCTGATCATATTTTGCGGTTCAACAATATACCGCAGGTAATTCCTTTGTTCATGTGAATTTAGTGATGTAAAGGTTTCTTTTATTCATATTTTCAGTTTCCCTTTTACTACAGGAGTGAAATCAGATCTGCTCTCTGCGAATTGATTAAGATAGAGGTTCATTCCATAGCTTAATGATAAAAATACAGTGATAAGTGATTCATTCCACACGAAATATCCAACTTCACTGGCTCAATATCCTGAATAATCATGTTGTTGGTTGTCAAACTCCCCCCACTCCCAAACTCCCTTACTTCCAAACCCCCATTGCCTTCTTTCTCCTCCAAACACAAGTTAAATAAATATGCAACTGTAAAATTAAATATGAACAAAATGAACTGGCATGTTGATTTTCTTATACTTGAAATGTGAAGCTACTGGACCTTTTGACCTCATCTTACTTCACTAACAAATTTGTAAACTTTATATCCCTTAAAAATATGCATAGATGAAGTATGTTCTGCATCCTTTTTGACAAAAGCAAACAAGTCAAGAGATTATTTTACCAAACTTAGGTACTTCAATATATCAACAACGACCTAAATAATTCATAACAGTCAAATATTGAAGAAATATGCATATATAGTTAGGTCCTCGTGTCTGGATTTTGGTAATTTACTAAACATCAAACACACATACTCATCTTCGAGAGGACACTTGTTTCTATGTCTACAAATCAAAGTTGGCTAGAGAGAGTTGGTCATAGACCTTAAGTTCATATAAGCTAGTGAGCAATCCTCCAAAGACCTTTACAATTAGCATGTAGCACAAAAGAAAGAATAAACAAAGGATACAGAAGGATAAAAGAGCGAGTATAGAAGAAAAGAAGAAAGCAAGATATATATTAGGGAGAACTTAAGTCGAGGTTCATGCATTTAAGAGTTTCCAGATACTCGAGTATAATCAATCTCCTAAGTCCTAATACATCGAGCTTATTTATTATAAGCATGTCAACAATAACAGGATAATGGACTGCACCGACAAATTAACTAACAGATGACATTATAATATTTAGACAGCTAGATGTTCCGACAAAGTAGATCATATCATGTGAGTATAAAATGAGCAGCACATAGCTAATCGAGATCCGAATTAAGTCATGTGTCTAGTGGATCAGCAAATCTCATGCAGGATTCTTATTTGGGCCTAAGGAAGAGAGAAGACGAGGGCATTTGCTATAGCAAATCTAATCATATTTAAGGCACAATACAAGCCAAAGGACCAGATGAAATGACTTCTATTTATGTCCTAGTGGGATACCTGGGCCTCTTAAACACTTCTTAGATGACCTGCCTAATCCCTTTGGGCATATGTGGTCCCTATTCATCGTGCTCTGGTTGATTATCAAGGAAATAATATTCCCTTGGACTGCCCTCAGTTGCAGATGGTGGAAATTGAAGTCAAGACAGATCGCACGGGAGAGCAATGTCTTGGTCATTCATCTACATGACTTGACTGGCGATCGTTGTCACCCCCCCACAACCAAAATACACATAATAGGGTACGTGACGAGATCCGATGACGTATTTTCAAAACAAATACATTAAGCCTCAGTACATTAAATCAAATAATAAGGTTTACAATTATTCCAGCTTTAAAAAATCAAGTACAATAATGTCATCAAAGGTTTCACTTACTACAAACATAATAGATATAGAAATAAAATAATAACAAGTCCTCACAGGATGAAACTGATAACTGGCTATTAGAGATTTACGATGTGCTCGAAGTAGTCTTGGTCCTGCGGAGTCTCTGAATCAGAACCTGAGCAAGCAATCTCAGGGTTATCAATAAGCGACCTAATGAGTGGTAAAATGAAGGGATACAAAAGAACATGCAAAAATTTTAATAACATGCACAGTTAAGTATAGCTTAATACACTAATAATCAGTATATTAAAGTCATATTAAAGCACAGTAATATGCACTATATAATCACGTAGTAATATAATCAATACAGGATAGAGTTATATTTTCAAGATTTCTACGTATTTCTATTATTAAATGTCTTATTATTTGAAACTGATAGTTGGAGATGTGAATCTGAGTTTTTGGTGGGTTTCGTACATACCGAACCACGACCCAGATGCCTGAATAAAATAAACAAATAGAATAAACACTCCCATAAAATGTCGCGGATTCGGGTGCTGGTTGCTTTAGATCGGGTCTGAAAATGGGTCCGGGTACTGTTCTGAAATGGTCAGATCCACCTCCACTCGAATCTGGGTCTCTAATCACTTTGCATGTCGGTCCACTGAAAACGAATTCGGGTTTGGATCTAATAGGGTTATTGAGTCAGGTACTAGGAGCGGGTTGAAATCATAGTAAGTTATTTAAAAAATGGATCCGGGCTGGATCTAAGTGTTATAGGGTTTGGATTTCTATTGGGTTCGTGTCTACATGGGGTTGTGGTGTACACCAGAGGGGAGAGAGAGAATAACATAAAGAGAGATACAGGGAGAGAGGGAAAGTGTGGGCATGCACATGTGAGGATGGTGGAGCTCAGTGCAGTGCTAGGGGATATGGGAAGATGGAGAAGGTGATGCAGTGAGAAAAGAGGGGGAATGCGGCCTGCTCGATGGACATCGGTAGCACACACGACGGAGATTGGTGACGCGGCGACATGATGAAGTTGATGTCTCAGCCATGTAAGGAGATGGGTTGAAGGGTGGTCATGGTTGTTGGGTGAAGAAGAGGAGATGATATTGCGGTGGTGGGAGCACGGGGCTGCAACACGCAGATGGGGCTTGTTGTGGAGATTGGTGTGGCAAGGCGTGAGGCACGCTCTGGTCGGAGCTCCAGCGGCGAGAGGTGGATGCAAAGGCGTGGGGGTGGCTTGATGGTAAGGGCATGGAGAAGAAGGAAATAGCATAGTGAAGCATGGCTGGTGGGTGTGGAGGTCGGTGACATATGGTGGTTGTAGGCAGTGTTGTTGGGGCGAGATGGAGACGGGCGGCAGTGCTGCAGTCGACATGGGGGAGAGGAGATGTGGGCACCGGCATGAGGGCGAGGCTCGGTATGCAGGTGGCTATTGTGCTGTGAGGATTGCGGGTTATGGCGAAGACGAGTAGCGGGGGGCTCGGGTAGTGATGAGATGGCGGAGGAGGTTCACGTGGTTGTCAGCGTTGGGTTGAGAACGAGAGGGAGGGAGATGAAGGTGGGTGCATTTAGGGTTTGAAAGAGAGGGAGGCAGCTGCACGATGGAGATGAGGAAGAGAGAGAAAAAGTAAGAGAGATTTATATAGAAATTTTGGGGATTGGGCTATGTGCTCTCTTGGGATTGATCTGAAAAAAAAAATGAAGGGAATTGGGCTTAGTTAAATAAAGGCAAATGGTAAAAGAGAAGGATTTGGGACTTGGGTTGCGGCCCTTAAAAAAAGAGTAAAAATTGTAAAAATGAGGAAAATTGAATCTGGGTTGGTTTGTTTTAGGCTTCCTCAATACTCTTATCAAATAAAATAATAATAACGACAACAAATAATTAAGGATGTTAATAACTAATAAGTAATTATGATATTAAAACAAATTCAAAATACTGATAGTGAATAATAATTACTAATTGGTATTTAAAATTATGATTATAAATCAAGTTAATCAATAATGATTAAATGATAAGTGAATTAAATAAATATTTAAAATATTAATATAGTACATTAACTATGGGGATATAACATTCTACCCATCTTACAAAAATTTTGTCCTCGAAATTTTAGTAAAAGCTGGGAATGATAAAAGAATCAAAGTTGATAATGAGTGGACATGGTTCAAGAATAGGTACGAAAGGGTGGGATTCAAAAAGAATGATCAATCTCGATTGACGTTTCTCATCCCCACATTGCTTCTCAGTGGCACCATGATTCTGCTGCACTACTCTGATTTATGCCGTCGATTCAGATCTGATTGCCGGTTCTAAGAGACAAAATCGAATAAAATGAATCAAAATGAATATGAGAATCAAGAAGGAACTCCAAATCACTCTGAAAGGAGAGTTGAAGTCAGGAACATCAAAAGACCCCTTGAGATGGATTTCAAAGGAAGAACGATCGATTCTCAAGTGGAGTCAACATCATTGTGGGAATAATATATGTATATTGCAGTGTACATATAACTTGTCTCAAGTCACATGTAAGAACTAAGTCCTCTTTATGTCGAAAGCCAAAAGTACAAGTCGAACCTGACTCTGATATCAAAAAAATTCTGTCATGCCTCGCAACCAAAATACACATAATAGGGTACGTGACGAGAGCCGACGACGTATTTTTAAAACAAATACGTTAAGCCTCACTACATTAAATCAAATAATAAGGTCTACAATTATTCCAGCTTTAAAAAAATCAAGTACAATAATGTCATCAAAGGTTTCACTTATTACAAAAATAATAGAAATAGAAATAAAACAATAATAAGTCCTCACACGATGAAACTGATAACTGTCTATTGGAGATCTGCGATGTGCTCGAAGTACTCCTGGTACTGTGGAGTCTCCAGATCAGAATCTGAGTAAGCAATCTTAGGGTCATCAATAAGCAACCTAATGAGTGATAAAATGATAGAAGAAACATGCAAAAATAGTAATAACATGCACGGTTAAGTATAACATAATACACTAATAATCAATATATTAAAGTCATATTAAAGCACAGTAATATACACTACATAATCACTTAGTAATATAACCAATACATGATAGAGTTATATTTTCAGGATTTCTACGTATGTCTATTATTAAATGTCTTATTATTTGAAATTGATAGTTGGAGACGGGAATCCGAGTTTTAGGTTGGTTCCATACATACCCAGAACTACGACCCAGATGCCAAAATAAAATAAACAAATAGAATAAACACTCACATGAAATGTTGCGGATCCAGATGTTGGTTACTATGTTAGATCGGACCTGAAATCGATCTGGGTACTGATTCTGAAAATGGTTGGATCTACCTTCACTCGAATCCGGATCTCCAATCACTTCGGTGTCGGTCCACTGAAAACGAATTCGGGTTTGGGTCTAATAGGGTTATCGAGCCGGGTACTGGAAGTGGGTTGAAATCATAGTGAGTTGTTTAAAAATGGATACGGGTTGAATTTAAGTGTTATAGGGTTTGGATTTTTATTGGGCTCGGGTCTACATGGGGTTGTGGTGTAAACCAGAGAGGAAAGAGAGAGAATTACAGAGGGAGAATAACATAGAGAAAGATACAGGGAGAGAGGGAAAGCGTGGGCATGCACAGGTGAGGATGGTGGAGCTCGGTGCCACTGTTCTAAAAATCAGATTAATCAGCCGATTAATCCTATTTGATGGCAGTCCGCTTAATATTACATTAATCACTCTGATTATGTACTCGGGCGATTAATCGAGTCCAAAACGATTAATCCCCGATTAATTCCGATTAATGCCCGATTAATTCGATTAATGATTTCATATGTTTTTTATTTGAAAAACTTATCACTTTGTGTGTGTTGGATCGTTAAGTAGTTTATGTTGTGATGTTGATGATTTGATAATGATCTTTTATTAAATAGTAGATGAACTGTTATTTATTAAATAGTAAATGAATTATAATTTTTATTATTGTATATTTTGCATAAAGTGATACTTATGTTTTATTATTTTTGATTATTTTTCAAATTAACTTAGTTAGCAATCTTTCTCCATCATTCTTTAAAGCTCATTATTTTAATTGATAATTGACTAATTTTTTTATTTATCTTATTTTGCAAGTAAGTTCTTTGATTTATATTTATGTTGCAAAATTTGAAATCTTGGATTACTAATGTGAAGAGATAAGTTCTTTTACTTTTTTTAATATTTATTCATATTGTCTTGTTCATCACATCATGGTTTATAACTTCACATCTAGATATTGTCTTGTATAATATTTAGGTATTTTCAACAATTAACTGTATATATTCATATGTAGTTGTGTATAAATATAATTAAATATATTAAATTTTCAAAAACGATTAATCCCCGATTAATCTCCGATTAATTCGATTAATCATTTTTCAGTGTTGGACCGCACGAATAATGAAACCGATTTTTAGAACACTGCTCGGTGCTAGAGGAGATGGGAAAAAGATGGCGAAGGTGATGCAGTGAGAAGAGGGGAAAGGCGGCCTGCTCGGTGGAGATTGGTGGCGCACACGACGGAGATAGGTGACGCGGCGACATGATGGAGTTGATGGCACAACCATGTAATTGCATAGGTTGCATGGTTGTTGGGTGAAGAAGAGGATGAGATGATATTGCGGTGGTGGGTGCACGGGGCTGCAACACACAGATGGGGTTTGCTGTGAAGATTGGTGGCAAGGCGTGAGGTGCGCTCTGGTCGGAACTCCGGCGGCGAGGAGGTGGATGCAGAGGCGAGGGGGGTTGGCTTGATGGTAGGGGCATGAAGAAGGAGAAGGAAACAACACAGTGGAGCATGACTGGTGGGTGTTGAGGTCGGGGGGGGGGTGTGGTGGTTGTAGGCGGTGCTGTTGGAGCAAGGTGGCGACAGGTGGCAGTGCTGCAGTCGACATGGGGAGAGGACATGTGGACGCCGGCTTGACGGCGAGGCTCGGTGTGCAGGTGGTTGTTGCGCGGTGAGGATTGCGGGCTATGACGAAGAGGAGTGGCAAGAGGCTCGGGTAGTGATGAGACGGCAGAGGAGGCTCGCGTGGTTGTCGGCGTTCGGTTGAGAACGAGAGAGGGAGGGAGATGAAAGTGGGTGCGGTTAGGGTTTGTGTAACGCCCCGATTCCACGGATACGGGGACGTCACTGCAACGTATATACGTAGGTCCGAACTACCCTCCCGTATATACGCTAAGCATCAGTACAGACAAGAATCAGAGTACGGAAGCAAATGGTGCATTATACATTCCAACACATATATACAATTACAAAGTTATCACCAGAAGTGATCCAATATTACATGAATATCATATCACTAGTATGCGCAAATGCGAGAATACAAAAGATATACATGTATGGACAACATAAAAGATACATGTATATGAACAGCACAAAAGAGTGCTCACGAGGTAACTGGAGAGACCACGCTACCGCTGCGCCACTCTGAGCAGCAACAGGGAGAAATCCACGCTCCGGGCTCCAGGACCTGGACATGAGAATCCAGGGGAGTCAGTGAAACTCCCCAGGCGAGTATGATATAATGCCAGGTGGCGAATCAGGAGGAGCACAAGTGTCAAGTACAGAAGACAGGCGGGTTAGAACATAAGAGAAGTATATATATATATATATGAACGGTATAACATAATCATCAGGAAACCGGAAATCCAAGGTAAAACTGATTTCATGCAAAGTGATTTTATACGCTTAGGTCACGGTCCCATGAGACTAATACATCGAAGGAATAATCCAAACAAGGAAACCCTCATCTATATACCTTTATCTCATGCCACAGAATATCCAAGCGTATAGAATCAGAGTTGCAAATCATATGAAAGTCAAACAGGAATACAAAACGGGAATCATGACATGCATAGCAAGTGCAACAGGAACCATAACAGGTACTTTAACAGGAATCATGACAGGTGACTATTATTATTATTACTTGTCTGACCCATATATCTAGGTATGTGACCTGGTGTACGGCCAACCCACATACATCCATATATAAGCAAGCCAAGGGTTGTTAACGGAAGCCGATGGAGAACTGATAACACTTCTTATAGTAGTTTCCATTCACCTGGAAACAGTTTTGGAGGTCAAAAATCCCCCTATTCAGTAAACAGATTCACTACCGCCAGTATATATATGTGTACATATATATACTGGCGGTAGTGAATCTGTTTACTGAATAGGGGGATTTTTGACCTCCAAAACTGTTTCCAGGTGAATGGAAACTACTATAAGAAGTGTTATCAGTTCTCCATCGGCTTCCGTTAACAACCCTTGGCTTGCTTATATATGGATGTATGTGGGTTGGCCGTACACCAGGTCACATACCTAGATATATGGGTCAGACAAGTAATAATAATAATAGTCACCTGTCATGATTCCTGTTAAAGTACCTGTTATGGTTCCTGTTGCACTTGCTATGCATGTCATGATTCCCGTTTTGTATTCCTGTTTGACTTTCATATGATTTGCAACTCTGATTCTATACGCTTGGATATTCTGTGGCATGAGATAAAGGTATATAGATGAGGGTTTCCTTGTTTGGATTATTCCTTCGATGTATTAGTCTCATGGGACCGTGACCTAAGCGTATAAAATCACTTTGCATGAAATCAGTTTTACCTTGGATTTCCGGTTTCCTGATGATTATGTTATACCGTTCATATATATATATATATACTTCTCTTATGTTCTAACCCGCCTGTCTTCTGTACTTGACACTTGTGCTCCTCCTGATTCGCCACCTGGCATTATATCATACTCGCCTGGGGAGTTTCACTGACTCCCCTGGATTCTCATGTCCAGGTCCTGGAGCCCGGAGCGTGGATTTCTCCCTGTTGCTGCTCAGAGTGGCGCAGCGGTAGCGTGGTCTCTCCAGTTACCTCGTGAGCACTCTTTTGTGCTGTTCATATACATGTATCTTTTATGTTGTCCATACATGTATATCTTTTGTATTCTCGCATTTGCGCATACTAGTGATATGATATTCATGTAATATTGGATCACTTCTGGTGATAACTTTGTAATTGTATATATGTGTTGGAATGTATAATGCACCATTTGCTTCCGTACTCTGATTCTTGTCTGTACTGATGCTTAGCGTATATACGGGAGGGTAGTTCGGACCTACGTATATACGTTGCAGTGACGTCCCCGTATCCGTGGAATCGGGGCGTTACAGGTTGGTATCAGAGCATAGGTCAACTTAGGCTCGTCAGAGCTTAGGTCAGCCTAGGCTCTAACTTCCTCAGTACGTCCAGAGGGCAAATTAATGGTAAAGAGATTTGCAACTGGAATACATGAGTCTTGGTTATACATTCCAACTACAAGTGCAGAGTTATCTATTCTTGACTATCTTTCCTTTGATTCCAAATTCCTCCTATCCTTTCCCTGTTTTGGTTTTATGTTTTGGTTTTATGAAGCCTTATACTATTTTAAGATATGACTAGACTAGAGAGGTAGTGGCTGGTTCAGAATGAAGCTATTATGTGATCTCTTCGGCCAATTCTATGAAGCTTGGTATTCTCCAGATCGATCTTGATCTGGCTATCTTTCAGAGGACAGCAGTCGGATTCTTAATTATCGGTCTTCTTTATTATGCTCAGGATTTTCGGGGTTTTCTTTATTTCACAGCCACGACATCATCAGTATTATTCAGCATTATTCTAAAGATTTATTACACAGCCACGACATCATCAGCCGGAAATGCAGAGTATGATTATTATTCAGTTGACTTGAGAGCCCTACCTATAGTGCTTCATATCTTAATTGGTATAAATTCCACCCTTGTCCCCTTTGTATTCAATTTGCCCCTTAACGAAATTGCGAGGACGCAATTTTTTGTAAGGTGGGTGGATTGTAATACCCCGTTCCCGGAATACGTACTTAGTTGCGTATTCAGATTTTCCGATCGTATTTTTTCGATTTGTTTCCTGTATTTGTTTTGCTTTATGAATTCCTTATATGATTGTTTTGTCTTGGATTTGGATTCGTGGACTCGGAGTCAGTCCCAGTCCGAACCAGGAACTCGATTATAGTATATTATTCGATTTGGTCTTTCCGGTGATTAGATTTGACCGATTTTAGTTTTAAATACCAATTTTCATTATTATATTTTTCTATGATTTTCTAGATTTTTCTGGAATTAAAATGAATTTCTTCAAAACCGGTGTCGGCCAGTGTCGCTGACCGCTTCCCGGATTTTTAATTCACAAACCACTTGGAATTTCTCGAAGAGTCTTTAGACGGTTCTTCTTAGAGTAATATTTCCTACCTAAATACTTTTTCTGAAGATTTTACGAATTTATGGATATTCCACCGGAGTCGGTAGATAACCGATTCCAGTATTTTTATTTCACACACAGCTAGGAATTTCTAGATGGTCCTTTAGACTTTAATTCTTAGAATCACATTTTCTACCTACATTCTTTTTCTGAGGATTTTATGATTTTATGAAAATTCCTTCGGAGTCGGTAGGTAACTGATTCCGGGATTTTTAGTTTTAAAACTATAAAGTATTTCTTAAAAAGAATTTCACTATTATTCTTAATATAATATTATGGATTTTTGATGTTTATTTCGGGTCGTTCCGAGATACTTGATTTCGGGACGTATCCGGTATTTTCCCGAAAGAATTCCGCATCCACGACTCAATCCCGGGAATCTGTGTTTCTGATATTTTCATTTTTGGAGATCAAGAAAATATCTTCTCATTTCATTTCTTTTCCTTTTTCCTTTTTCCTTTATTTCCTTTAACCTCCACCACAAACTCCTTTACTTCCACCCTAAGTTTCTCCACCTCACCACCTTCCACACACTTCCATCATTCTCCACCACACAATATCTCCACCTCACCATCTCCATGGCAAGCTCCTATTGGCCAAGGAGAACACCTCACCCTCCTCTTTGCAAATAAGCCCCTCCCTTTTAATTATTTGCATCTCCTTCACAAATCCCAATTCCTATAAATACCCTTCCTTCTCCATTTCATTTCCTTTTCTCTCTTCATCACTTCCCCAAGATATTAGCCTCCACTTAAACTCCTCTTCATCTCTTCACCTCTACCACCACCACCACAACTCCTCCTTTGGATTTGGACCGTAGCTTCCTTCGTCGATCGTATCGCCGTGGATCAATTTGGCGATAGTTGACGACCTCGATCCTTTCGAACACATAGTGCTTCCAATAACCGATCTACGTGAGTATTATTACTCACCAGGACTTGATTAATTCCTAGTGTACTTGTATCTTCATATCTTGTGTTCACATGTCATCAAAATCATATTTTTAGCCATCACACACAACCACACAAAAATCTGATTTTTAGACCAACAGCAGCAGATTTCAGAACTTCGGTCGACCGGCCCAAGGGGGGCAGTCGACCGATGTGCACGAACGTGCACAGTTTTGAGTAGGCGGTCGACCGGTTCACCAACCAGTCGACCGCCAGGAAAACCTGGAGCTCACGGCCCTGTATCGGTCGACCGGCAGTCGACCGAAAGTCGACCGACCAAACCTGGAGCTCACGGCCTTGTATCGGTCGACCGGCAGTCGACCGATCACTCGACCGACCTGTATTTTCGGTCGACCGGCAGTCGACCGACAGGCGACCGTCCTGGCACTGTTAGTGTACCGGTCGACCGGCCATTGACCCCAGTCGACCGTTAGTCTGTTTTGGGCCAAAATCTGCTTCTCCTGTGGAAAAATCCTAACTCTCTAGAACCCAGTTTTAGTTAACTTGACCTGACTGTTAGACGACTTAGGACCACTATTAGTCGACTACCCCATTTCTCCTAGTCGACCAACTTCTTTATTAGTCGACCACCCATTCCACCTAGACGACTAACTTTACCTATCTGTTATAGTTGATTCCCTTCTTGAACCTGAACCTTACCCTCTAGACTTACATCACCTATAGGTATTACTTGACTTGTCTCTTGACACACATTATCTTCCATTCTTTCTCTCTCATCTTCACTCTACATATTTATATCACAGGTTATGGCGCATCCCGAGCTTCCGTGGATTCCGGATATTTCGGCGTTTTGGTGATTTGGGCGAGTATTCTTACTCGCTACCTTCTTGCTTCTTATTTCATTGATTCGCTTCATGTTTTCATATACTTTATGTCATATATCTTTTACTGCTTTCTTACTATGCGTGACCGACCCTTCGTGGTCGTTGACTTCTGAGTTTCTCCTATGATTGCCATGCTATTATTTCAGACTTGTCATTGCTTCAGTCTTGTCAATTGCATGCTTCCTTTTAACACATGTATATCACTTGACAATTGTGTTATCAACTGACCACTTGACATGCCACTATTTGGCAAGACCTGTATGTTGTACCATGACTTACCCAGACTATCATCTATCTCCTGACTTGACTGGTTACTTGATACATATCACCACTTGTCATGCTATCTTTATATACCAAGCATGATACACCGATTCTTATAATTATCACGATAAAGGGGATGTAACACCTGATTACCGTTATGTACTGATTACTGTTATGTATACCTGTTATGATATTGTTCATTCCCGAAATCTGATAATTATGTTAAAAAGCTATAAAAAGGACAACTTGTATGGGTATGGGAGGAAGTGATGGATGCCGGAATGATACCTTGCTTATAGTAGGTGTAATATTAACGCCCCGATTTCACAGATACGGGGACGTCACTGCGACGTATATACGTAGGCCAGGAAGTGCCCCCACGCATATACGCTAAGCATAAAGTACAACAAGAAAGGATCAGAGTGCAACGCAAAGCATGGTATACACACATATATGCCAACATAAAGGTACAATACAAAGTCATCACAGTATATGATAGACATTACATAGTCCATATGTCTTTTATCATACAAGTCCAAAAGTGAAATATACAGCAAGAGCACAAAAGGCTCACGAGTAGGATGGAAATCCCGTGAGTCAAGAGAAGTCAGGCACAAGGAGCGGGAGCTGGGATGCCTGCTCGCAAAGATGGCTCGATCTACGATGGACAACTCCACTACGATCTAGCCTCGGAATCTGAATGTGCGAATCCAAGGGGTCAAGACATATAATAATAAATGAACTGCAGCCAAGTGGCTAAGAGACAGGAATGGGTCAGAGCACAAGTATAGAATATAAGAACGGATATAACATAATCGTAAAATAAGAAATGCAAGTAAAACAGATCACGAGCAAAAGTGATTATATATGCTCAAGTCACTGTCCCATGAGACTAGTACATCGAAGGAATAATCCAAACAAGGAAACCCTCATGCATATACCCTTATCTCAGGCCACAGGAAATCAAGCGTATAGAATCGGAGTTGCAAATCATACGATAGTCAAAACGTGAATACATAATAGACACAACCATAAATCCAAAACAGGAACAAGTAATAGTTAAAACCGGAATCATCACTGGAGTCACAGAAATCATAATAAGTGTCACAAACTGGGAACATAACTGGAACATGCCTGGAATATCAAGAATCATAACAATATCAATTATCATTATTATTACTCGTCTAACCCATATATCTAGGTATGTGTCTCGGTATCGATCCCGACTCACATACATCCATATATAAGAAAGTCGAGGGTCGTTAACGGAAGTAGATGGAGAACTGATAACACTTCTTATAGTGGTTTCCATACACCTGGAACCGGTTTTTTGGAGGCCCAATGTCCCCCTAACAGTACTCAGGATGTGGGCCCAAAGTCCCACTAACAGTCATCTAGTGTGGGCCCGAGGTCCCACTAACAGTAATCTACCATATATCATCCACCTACTATAAGCAAGGTATCATTCCGGCATCCATCACTTCCACCCATACCCCATACAAGTTGTAGTTTATTAAGGATTATCAGTTTACGGGAACGTGAACATGACAGTATTAGCCCTTCAGATTCAAGAGGTGGCCCCCATGGGTTTCAAGAGGTGGCCCCCACCGTGTGGTGTGGCACTTTGTTCCATGTGGCACTTTGTTCTGAGGGAGTGGATTCTAGAGGTGGCCCCCATGGGTTTCAAGAGGTGGCCCCCACCGTGTGGCGTGGCACTTTGTTCCATGTGGCACTTAGTTCCATAAAACAAGGCAGGGTTCCCGCAAATAAGATAATCATAAAGTCAAGTGTATCATGCTTGGTTTGAGGGATAGCATGACAAAGTGGTGATGTCTAGCAAGCAATAAAACATAACAATAAATGTAGAATGGGCCGGGTCAATCATGACATAACTATAGGGTCTGGCAAGGTGGTGGCATGGTTAGTTGATATACATGTGTTAAAAGAGAACATAAAGTTGACAAGTGGTTGATAATGTTACTTGACAAATCGTGAAGTAATATGAGGTAAGATCCAACAAGTAATAAGTCCTAAAGTACCAGTCATGAAGTACAAGAAACCATAATGCATAACACATAAACCAACGACAAGATCCAATTTTAGGAGGGAAATCATTTAAGACATATAGTCAGAATTAGTCGACTAGGGTCAAGGGACTAGTCGACTAATATAGGTTTCAAGTCGACTAACAGGTACGCAAGTCGACTAAGTCTGGGATAAAGAGAATTGGGGTCACTGTTCCAGGAAACATTAGTCGACTTAAGCCTATTTTATTAGTCGACTATTACACCTACTATAAGCAAGGTATCATTCCGGCATCCATCACTTCCTCCCATACCCATACAAGTTGTCCTTTTTATAGCTTTTTAACATAATTATCAGATTTCGGGAATGAACAATATCATAACAGGTATACATAACAGTAATCAGTACATAACGGTAATCAGGTGTTACATCCCCTTTATCGTGATAATTATAAGAATCGGTGTATCATGCTTGGTATATAAAGATAGCATGACAAGTGGTGATATGTATCAAGTAACCAGTCAAGTCAGGAGATAGATGATAGTCTGGGTAAGTCATGGTACAACATACAGGTCTTGCCAAATAGTGGCATGTCAAGTGGTCAGTTGATAACACAATTGTCAAGTGATATACATGTGTTAAAAGGAAGCATGCAATTGACAAGACTGAAGCAATGACAAGTCTGAAATAATAGCATGGCAATCATAGGAGAAACTCAGAAGTCAACGACCACGAAGGGTCGGCCACGCATAGTAAGAAAGCAGTAAAAGATATATGACATAAAGTATATGAAAACATGAAGCGAATCAATGAAATAAGAAGCAAGAAGGTAGCGAGTAAGAATACTCGCCCAAATCACCAAAACGCCGAAATATCCGGAATCCACGGAAGCTCGGGATGCGCCATAACCTGTGATATAAATATGTAGAGTGAAGATGAGAGAGAAAGAATGGAAGATAATGTGTGTCAAGAGACAAGTCAAGTAATACCTATAGGTGATGTAAGTCTAGAGGGTAAGGTTCAGGTTCAAGAAGGGAATCAACTATAACAGATAGGTAAAGTTAGTCGTCTAGGTGGAATGGGTGGTCGACTAATAAAGAAGTTGGTCGACTAGGAGAAATGGGGTAGTCGACTAATAGTGGTCCTAAGTCGTCTAACAGTCAGGTCAAGTTAACTAAAACTGGGTTCTAGAGAGTTAGGATTTTTCCACAGGAGAAGCAGATTTTGGCCCAAAACAGACTAACGGTCGACTGGGGTCAATGGCCGGTCGACCGGTACACTAACAGTGCCAGGACGGTCGCCTGTCGGTCGACTGCCGGTCGACCGAAAATACAGGTCGGTCGAGTGATCGGTCGACTGCCGGTCGACCGATACAAGGCCGTGAGCTCCAGGTTTGGTCGGTCGACTTCCGGTCGACTGCCGGTCGACCGATACAGGGCCGTGAGCTCCAGGTTTTCCTGGCGGTCGACTGGTTGGTGAACCGGTCGACCGCCTACTCAAAACTGTGCACGTTCGTGCACATCGGTCGACTGCCCCCCTTGGGCCGGTCGACCGAAGTTCTGAAATCTGCTGCTGTTGGTCTAAAAATCAGATTTTTGTGTGGTTGTGTGTGATGGCTAAAAATATGATTTTGATGACATGTGAACACAAGATATGAAGATACAAGTACACTAGGAATTAATCAAGTCCTGGTGAGTAATAATACTCACGTAGATCGGTTATTGGAAGCACTATGTGTTCGAAAGGATCGAGGTCGTCAACTATCGCCAAATTGATCCACGGCGATACGATCGACGAAGGAAGCTACGGTCCAAATCCAAAGGAGGAGTTGTGGTGGTGGTGGTTGAGGTGAAGAGATGAAGAGGAGTTTAAGTGGAGGCTAATATCTTGGGGAAGTGATGAAGAGAGAAAAGGAAATGAAATGGAGAAGGAAGGGTATTTATAGGAATTGGGATTTGTGAAGGAGATGCAAATAATTAAAAGGGAGGGGCTTATTTGCAAAGAGGAGGGTGAGGTGTTCTCCTTGGCCAATAGGAGCTTGCCATGGAGATGGTGAGGTGGAGATATTGTGTGGTGGAGAATGATGGAAGTGTGTGGAAGGTGGTGAGGTGGAGAAACTTAGGGTGGAAGTAAAGGAGTTTGTGGTGGAGGTTAAAGGAAATAAAGGAAAAGGAAAAAGGAAAAGAAATGAAATGAGAAGATATTTTCTTGATCTCCAAAAATGAAAATATCAGAAACACAGATTCCCGGGATTGAGTCGTGGATGCGGAATTCTTTCGGGAAAATACCGGATACGTCCCGAAATCAAGTATCTCGGAACGACCCGAAATAAACATCAAAAATCCATAATATTATATTAAGAATAATAGTGAAATTCTTTTTAAGAAATACTTTATAGTTTTAAAACTAAAAATCCCGGAATCAGTTACCTACCGACTCCGAAGGAATTTTCATAAAATCATAAAATCCTCAGAAAAAGAATGTAGGTAGAAAATGTGATTCTAAGAATTAAAGTCTAAAGGACCATCTAGAAATTCCTAGCTGTGTGTGAAATAAAAATACTGGAATCGGTTATCTACCGACTCCGGTGGAATATCCATAAATTCGTAAAATCTTCAGAAAAAGTATTTAGGTAGGAAATATTACTCTAAGAAGAATCGTCTAAAGACTCTTCGAGAAATTCCAAGTGGTTTGTGAATTAAAAATCCGGGAAGCGGTCAGCGACACTGGCCGACACCGTTTTGAAGAAATTCATTTTAATTCCAGAAAAATCTAGAAAATCATAGAAAATATATAATAATGGAAAATGGTATTTAAAACTAAAATCGGTCAAATCTAATCACCGGAAAGACCAAATCGAATAATATACTATAATCGAGTTCCTGGTTCGGACTGGGACTGACTCCGAGTCCACGAATCCAAATCCAAGACAAACAATCATATAAGGAATTCATAAAGCAAAACAAATACAGGAAACAAATCGAAAAAATACGATCGGAAAATCTGAATACGCAACTAAGTACGTATTCCGGGAACGGGGTATTACAGTTTGAAAGAGAGAGGGAGGCGGCTGCACGATGGAGATGAGGAAGAGGGAGAGAAAAAGTAGGAGAGATTTATAAAGGGATTTTGGGGATTGGGCTATGGGCTCTCTTAGGTTCGATCTGAAGAAAAAATGAAGGGAATTGGGCTTAGTTCTATAAAGGAAAATGGTGAGAGAGAGAGAGAGAGATCGGTTGGGCCTTGGGCTGCGGACCTTAAAAAAAGAGTAAAAATTATAAAAATGAGGAGAAAATTGAATGTGGGTTGGTTTGTTTTAGTCTTCCTCAATACTCATATCAAATAAAATAATAATAATGACAACAAATAATTAAGGTAATAACTAATAAGTAATTGTGATATTAAAACAAATTTAAAATACTAATAGTGAAAATATTAATTATTAATAATGATTGCAAATTATATTTGTACTGGTATTTAAAATTATGATTATAAATCAAGTTAATCAATAATGATAAAATGATTAAATAAATATTTAAAATATTAATACAGTACATTAACTATGGGGATATTACAATCGTAGTCAATCAAATATTGGTGAGTCTTTGCTAACAAAACAAGTTTTTGACTTTCCAAGACCAGCTGACGGCCATGACAAAAGCTTTACATTTAATTATTCAGAAGAAGTCGGTACCCAAAATGATCGTTTTTAAGACTTCCTCATAATTCCATCATCAAACATATCAGAAGTTTTAGTATAGTATTTACATTTTACAAAAGCCTATTACCAAAGCTGTACCCAAAATTATCTTTTTAAGACTTCCCATAGTTCTATCGTCAGACATATCAGAAGTTTAAGTATAATATTAACATTTTAGAAAAGCCTGTTAGCAAAGCAGTGGCTGATAAAGATTGCTTAACATCCTGCGGTTCAAACTGTGATAGAACCCACAAGGGCCTCTGTTCAAAATATTGGGCAGTCCTATGGCACCTTTGGCTCTTCATGTGTACAAGTAAGATCAGGCTTGTAAGTCATCTGAAGGAATTGCCCGAAACTAGAAGGCTTATATCCCTAAACATCAAGATATTCAATGATGTTTATATTTACTTTTGGTTACCAATTTCTTCAAAAAATATAACATTCAATCGTTCTGAATCTGCAAGTTTTAATTGGATTTTATGTTATATTATCTGAAAAATGAACTCTTTACATATCGTCTTGTGAGCAACCCACATCAAAAATTTTTTTACACGTCCTTGACAACTTTTCTTCACTGTTGCTGTTGGGTCTTAGGTCAAAATGATGGTTGTGCTAGGGGAACTTGGTGGACGTGATGAGTACTCTCTTGTGGAGGCCTTGAAAGAAGGAAAGGTTCATAAACCAGTTGTTGCGTGGGTTAGTGGAACCTGTGCTCGTCTCTTCAAGTCAGAAGTGCAGTTTGGGCATGCTGTGAGTTCCTAAGCATCTTGTTGCTTTAACATCCTTTGACCGCTAATCTCAATTTTTCCATCATGAAAATCTTGAGGTTGTCATGTGTTGTTTTACTTAAACCAGGGTGCTAAAAGTGGTGGTGAGTTGGAATCTGCACAGGCAAAAAATCAGGCTCTAAGGGAAGTCGGAGCGGTTGTTCCAACTTCATTTGAAGCACTAGAAAGTGCAATTAAAGAGACATTTGATAAACTTGTATGTTTATGTTTGACTTCATTGTATTTATTCCGATTAGATATGCTAGACAAATAATGTGGGACAGTCTTAAAGTATTAACTTTCTGCTTTTCATATCTTCATATATTGTTCTATTTAGGTTGATGAAGGAAAGATAACCCCGGTGCCTGAAGTTACACCTCCTCCAATCCCTGAGGATCTTAACATTGCAATCAAAAGTGGAAAAGTCCGTGCCCCAACACATATCATCTCCACGATCTCTGATGACAGAGGTTTGATCAATGGCTCTCTCTACCTTACTCCCCGTTGCAGGTTACATTCAGATGGAAATTTGTCTAGGTTTATCCACATATTATTGTTATTTACAGGTGAAGAACCATGTTATGCTGGTGTGCCAATGTCGACCATTATTGAACGAGGTTATGGCGTTGGTGATGTTATATCTCTTTTGTGGTTCAAGCGTAGTCTTCCTCGTTATTGTACGCAATTCATTGAGGTGGGTAAACTCAGTTCATGGTGAAGTTATTATTTTTTAGGTACTTCATAAGCCATTTGAGCATGCCAGACCTTGTTCTATTATAGTTTTTCATAGTTTTCTTTATCAGAGGTGATAGGTTCCACTAGACTGACTTGATCTTGACATCTCAAACATAATATTGCCAGTTGCCACTGTCTGTAAGTTGTCTCTAGCTCACTATGAGTTTATGATTTTCAGATTTGCGTCATGCTTTGCGCTGATCATGGGCCATGTGTATCTGGTGCTCATAACACTATTGTAACCGCAAGGGCTGGGAAGGATCTAGTTTCCAGCCTCGTCTCAGGTATACTTCCACCATCCAGATGTGTATGCAATCTTGTATTTATTTAATACCTCCATATAAGCAGATAGCTCAGGAATGCAAAAGTTAATGAATTTTTGAAACAGGGCTTCTTACAATTGGTCCTCGATTTGGTGGTGCAATTGACGATGCTGCTCGATACTTTAAGGATGCCCATGACAGGGTGAGTTGGCTTGGAGAACAATACTAATACTTTTGCATTTTCATTTTCTACAAGCTGCAAAAATCTTCGCTAATAACATATATGCCATGTGTTTCTTTGCCAGGGTCTCACTCCTTATGAGTTTGTTGAAAGTATGAAAAAGAAAGGCATTCGTGTACCAGGGATTGGTCACAGGTACATATTTTCTACTATTTAAACGACACATTCGACTCCCTATGTTTCATATGTCATCTGTCTTGTTTTGGACATTCTTCCTCATGTAAGGTAGTTGCAGACCTATTATGCCATTGTTTCATGGTTTATATTTATAGACAGCTGCCATTAATGCTCGACTAGGAAAATAATGTTTATGTTCTGTTATATCTGAAGATCCTTACCATTTCTTTGGGAGGATCAGTTTACAACTAAGTGAATTTTTGATGTTTACATGATATCTATGGAGCATTCATCCTGAACTCTATTGAAGAATTCATTTGTTCTACAGCAGACTCTAGCATTGTTGTACTTCAACAGATTATCTATCAAAAAAAATATGAAGATAAATAAATGATATAATATTAAAAAGATAAGCAAAACGGAATATGAAAATAACCTCATGGTGGAGGATGACGAGAGCTGTATTATTGCAGAGAAACAAATCAATCACTATACTTGCATCTAATTATTTTTAGCATCAAGTGGCTACGAGAGTATGGAGAGAAGAATTAAAGTATCCAAGCAAAAGATCTATTTCTCACAAAATATGGATATGAAGGTTATCAATCTACACTAGGCATCTTAAGTGATGGTCTGTATTGATTACTAATTCACTGTAAACAATTCCTCGTCTCCTTTTTACACAAACTATTAAGAAAATTTAATATTGTACTGTCTAACCATGTAATTATGAACTATGATACAAATTGATTTATTTTTGCATAAGTTAAATGAATAAAATCCTAAATTCTTACTTATAATCAAAACTATGCTAATAGCTTCACAAGTATAGACTATAATCATTGTGTATTGTCATTGATAATCAGTATTTTATGTATGGAGCAGTTCATTCAACAATCTTGGGTTAACCACTGAAATTGAATCTTTCAGAGAAGTTGAAGCAACTTTTTAAAAGAAACGTTCTGAAGGAACAGGTTTTCTCACTATAGCCAGCTGCTATGAATAATATTTGACAGTGCATGGAATTATCAATATCCTAAGATTAAAAAAATCTATCTATACATACTGATGCACAAACTAGTAAGTGTACTAATCGAAACAAGTAATAAAGTGATAAATAAAATATTGTCCCACGAAGATTTCTTATCTTACTAAGTACCGAAATTAATTTAACTCTAATTTTATTTGAAGAATCCAAAATTTGAGAAATTTGTGAGGATAAAAAAATAAAGTGAATGAAATTTAACCACCAAAACAAAGAGATTTAAAACAAATGAGAAAGCAATAGGGCATCTAATTTAGCTATGACTATTCCGAATCAATTCGTTTAATTTGCTACCAAAGAATCATTATTCTTGTTGACAATTGAAAATCCTAATTTATTCAATATTCTCTTTTGAGTGATACCAAAAATACTCTCTAAATATTAACCCTCATCTCTATGTGAATTTAAATAATTGAGAGCTCATTACGATCTATGAAATTTATCAAAGTAATTGCACAAATCATGTAAGCACATCTCTGTTAAACATGAAATTTATGGTGTTCATCGCAAGAAGCAAACATTATATATCACCTCTCGGTCTCGATATAATCATCAAATTATTTAAATATTGATCAGGCATTCAAAAGCCTTAAGAAAAGTGATGAACACTCTAACATGAAATAATAAAACTTGAATAGCAAATATTATTTGAAATGAAGCATCATAGTCATAGCAAGAAAAATTAGTTCATAATTAAATAAATAAAATTCATAAACTTAAACATGAATATTCAAAAAGATTGAGAGGAAGAAGAACACGATTTGAAGTTTCAAAGGTTGAAACTCAACTGCCCCTTCTCTCTTTGCTTCATACCAATCTTCTCACTAAAATTCTCCCTTTTCCTCCAAGGCTTGTTGCTAATTTATACCTATTGATGATGGTTGATTTAATGGCCTAGTTTTCAGATCATTTAGCTTTGTTGATGGTTGATTTGATGATGCTTGATTTGGAAATATAAGTTTCCAAAAGAAACTAGGTTTTGATTGGGATGCAATTTACTCATTGATGACGGCTGATTTGAAAAGTTTGTCAACATATAAAATTTAGCTCTGTCAATTAGCTTTTCGTGGCCGCAAGATTCACACCATTTGGACCTCTAGAATAAAAGTTATGCCCAAAATAAATGTGTTCAGAAATTAACGAGAGAGAATCTTGCCAAAAATCTCAAAATAAAAGGATTGCAATCTTTCAATTTTGTGATGTTGATTAAGTCAAGAATCCTTGATAGCTTTGACCTCCTTCTATTTCTCTTTTAGCTTCATGAAATCTCCATCTTAGCTTTTTTTTTTTTGCTTGAATAATCCATTTCATGTTCAAATTAAACGAAGTAAAATTAAAACTAATAAAACAGAGAGACAAGTAAAAAGTAGAGATCAAAGGGTAAGAAAATGATGTATAAAATTAAGCATATCACTTGCTTCCATTGTAGATGTAACTTTGTGGCAGAATACACTTGCATATATGTGAACCGGCTCTTGGATTTAGACTGCTTTGTGTTTACACACATTTACATGGCGACAGTGCTCATGCCTTTTTAAGATTAAGTAGAATCCACCAAACCCAACCTGCCTATCTGTCCGGAGATGGATAATCATGAAACAAGTTGGGCTGGGGCAAAAATGACAACCCGGTTCATATTTGGTCCATCTTGTTGCTTTAACCTCAGTGAATCTGAACTAAGCATGAAAGGCCTGGAGGCTATGTTAAGACTTTCTGAACCATTTGATTTGGGTCCAATTGTGCTAGAATTATTTTTCGAAATCAAGTGACCTAAGATGAAATCGTTGGTAACCAGAGGTCCAGAATATGTTGTGCACATCCACATACATTTAGTAATATTTTGGTCACAGTGCATGTGTACACCAGAAAACTGAGATTCAGTACTTTCCTTGAAAACTGACAGTTCTCACTGATCTCTTTTTGCCCTTTTAGTCATTTTTCTTTAAAATGTGGCTATATACTGAATGATTAATTTTGCTTAATACTGACAGGATCAAGAGCAGAGACAACAGGGACAAGAGAGTGCAGCTGCTGCAAAAATATGCACACACTCATTTCCCTTCAGTGAAGTACATGGAATATGCTGTTCAAGTTGAGACCTATACTCTGTCAAAAGCAAATAACTTGGTTCTGAATGTTGATGGAGCAATTGGATCTCTCTTCCTGGATCTCCTTTCTGGCAGTGGAATGTTCAGCAAGCAAGAGATTGATGAGATTGTTGGTATAGGGTATCTGAATGGGCTCTTTGTCCTAGCTCGGTCAATTGGTCTTATCGGGTGAGTTTACATTCATACACAATTTTTATTAATTTTATTCAGCTGCATGAGCTTTAAACTATTCAAACATAATTTGACAATTCAGAGATCTTCCATGGCCAGTTAGAATTGATACTGATCATATTTGGTCCATAAGCCAGCCCATGTACACGGGATAAACTTTTACGATCACAGTTGAGTAATTCATTAATTTGTCAAGGACAGTGATCCCCTAGTCTTAGCTACTCTATGATCCAAAGCACAAGATGACCAGAACCAAGAAGAACATTGTTAGGGGCAAAACACGAAAGATCTCACTATGAAATGGAGAAACACAAGGCTACAAGCGAAACTCCTCATTTTTAACCTTTTACCATCTCCCTCATCAAATCTCACTCTTATGGTCATGTCTTGCTCAAATGGATAGAGAAAATCAAAGCTAAGCTACCTCTTGACTCACCCATAAGAGATGCATATGTAGTTCTACAGAAGAGGCCTAGCACTGTTCCTCATCTATTGGCAGTCCACATCGATAGGTTGTCTGACCCAACTAGGTGCTAGTCCAATAAGGCTCTCACAATCCAACCAATTGCGACTGGTTCCAGGGCACAACCCCCACATTCAATGGGATTAGGTAAGGGACAGCTTGTGGTTCATCCCTAACATCTGTTATCTATATTGTAGTTATATGTAGTTTGTATGAATTGTGCATAACGTTCTTGCTCGTAATATGTGGGATAGTCTTTTGGCTAAGTGAAAATTACAGCTATAATTCCATCAAAAAACGACCCATCCAGAATCTACCATAGTTTTGTTTTTTCCCACTCTGGCTCCTTCCTGCATTCACATGCGAAAACCAACAAGAACAATAGAATGGCCAAAGATGTGGGAGTTCGCCACTGACACATTGTTGATGGGCTTTAAACTTCAATTGCAATATAAATCTTTTGTTGCTGATGCAGATTTTGTTGTTAACCCTCTGATTGTTTTCCATTCAGCTTGTATCAATCTTATGTTTTCTTAGTTCTGATGGGAAATTGGTTCACCTGCTAATTTTTGTCATTTCCTTCAGGCATACTTTCGATCAGAAGAGGTTGAAAGCAGCCGCTCTACCGCCACCCTTGGGAGGACGTCCTATATACAAAGTGATTGTTCTTTGGATTCCAAGTGTAACAGTAATTGTGTTCCAATTTTTACCCTGCGTTCTCATCGTCATTGTCGTAGGGACTCCTTCCAACTGGTAATGTCCATTGCATTACTGCAGATTACACTCGAGTACCTTTTTTTTGGGAAGCTTATTTTATCCATCTAGTTGTTTAAATTGTGCCATGTTCTCTGCCTTAATTGTCAGCGGCAGAAATTTTACCATTGCATCAGTCTATGATCCATTCTATTTTGCCAAATGACTGCATTAACTATGCACTGAGATTGTCTCATTATTCTGCCTGGCATTTTCATATGAGATACTGTAAAGCTTTAGTATTGAATCTGGACAGGATTGTTCTTCGTCCGTTTTAGGTGCTGACCTGTACGAGGGTTTTAATGCCCCTCATCCCAAATTCCTCTTGAAATTCGTTGGAGATATTCTTCCAACTTAAAATTTCCTTCACGTGTCATTTGTTATCAACTCTTTTCTAAATCTTTCCCTCTGTTAAAAAGACCGTTTGCATGGTTATTGTGCAAATCTTGAATGTTCTCTATTGCTTTTGATTCTGACTGGGGGAAGCACGAGTTGAACTACAAATTTCAAGCAAATCTGTGATGTATGGTCTATATGTCTAATGATAATTGTACCAACATGTCCTTTTTAAGTCTTTTGCATCTTTCTTGGGAGTAAAAATAGAGGGGGTCGATGCGTAAAGGTTGTATATTTTGTGCACCTATTTTTCTCAATCTCCTTGAAAACATAGAAACGACTTTGAATTACAATCAAATCTCAATTGCATCACGTAATCTGCAGTTGGTATTGGATGAATAAAGTAACAGAAGACTAATTGGCTTCGAATATTTTCTTTCGAAACACAAGTTGATATGCAAACACAAAACGGAGAACTAGTAGACTTGTTGGCTCACAAACTACATCAATACGCTTCCAATCTACTAAAGTTGACGACTTAGTGAAGCCATGTGGTTCTGCCCCTAAATTTTTAGTTTGTGTATGAGAAGATAAAACAGTAAAAAAGTTTCAGCAAGAGAAATGAGGAAATAGATAAACTCCATCTCTTTCTCTCTCTACATAATTCTCTCTCTAGCTATCTCTCTCTCTCTAGATAATTCTCTCTCTAGCTCTCTTTCTCTCTTTAGATCTCTTTCACTGTCTAAACTCTTCTCTCTCATAAATATTATATTTATATATATTTTTTAATATATTAAGCCACGTGCGTGTGTTTTGAGACTCCAGGTCTTTGCGGCTTTTTCGAAGATTTAGACGAGTGTCCTCGTCTCGTTTTTTATTTTCCTGCTTCGTCGGGTCGACTTGTATTGTATTCTGTATTTGAATTTTTATTTATATTTTGTATTAGGCTGGGCCCTTGTATTTATATGTGGCTGAGTGCTCAGTATTGTACATGTATATGCTTGTAATGAATGTTTGTACTAGGTAGTTTATTTCCTGTATATATACCATGCATGTGATGTGTTATTCTGGATTTATACCATGCGTGGCCGACCCTTCATGGTCGTTTAGCTTCCGGGCTCTCTACCCAGCCTTCGGGCTGCGCTCAGCCTCCGGGCTTCACTACTTCACGGTAGCCTAGATATTATCACGTTCGTGTGGTACTAACATCTCATGCAGATACCTTTGTACCGATTTGGATTTTTGCCTACTCTCGGGATGGCTACCCAATCGGTGTTATGCCTTGCACTCTTATGGGTTTCGTGGTAGCTAACAAGAGTGCGCCTAGACCCTGAGTGTACTCTAGCCCTTGGGCTCTCTCGCCCACTTCCTCGAAAGAGGAGTGCGCTTACACTGTCAAGTCTCTCATGCTCTGCCTGGTAGGCATTCTTAGCGCTCAGCGCTTTATCACTATATTCGTCTAAGCGAAACTCTACCAGATTTTAGACTCACCTTTTAAGCCGAGTCATTTCAGTAGCTCCGTCAAGCGCTCTAGTGATTAAACACTGTTTGTTGTCCACGCCTCAACTTACTTAGCTTCGCTTGGATCTTCGCTTGCCTGCTAATCGCCTGCTTGCCAGTTTATCTAGTCTCCTATTAATGGTTGTGTAAAGTATGAAATCTTGCTTATACTGTTTTCCTGAGATTGCATGATTTTTCGGTATTCGTATTGATCTCTTATATCGGTACTATTTTCTGTATCGCTTGACATGCTTTCACTTGACGTGCTAACATTTACCATGCTATCTCCTGTCACCTGACCTGTTATTACCTGACAACTGATATCTGACTCCTTACTTGTAACCGGTATCACATCTCTTGTACCTGAATCCAGAGGGATGGTGAGTGAAGCTAAGTGCCACACGGAGCAAAGTGCCACATCACATACGTGATAGGGGCCACCTCTTGGTATCCGTGGGGGTCGCCTCTAGAATCCATACCGCGTCCTCTTGGCATCTGTTACCCGGAATGCATATGATATGGAGCTAAGTGCTACACGGAGCAAAGTGCCACATCACATACGTGGTGGGAGCAACCTCTTGGTATCTGTGGGGGCCACCTCTAGAATCCATATCGCGTCCTCTTGGCATCTGGTATCCGGAATGCATATGATATGGAGCTAAGTGCCACATGGAGCAAAGTGCCACATCACACACGTGGTGAGAGCCACCTCTTGGTATCCGTGGAGGCCACCTCTAGGTATCCACTACCGTATCCGTGGCTTCTTGCCTTCCTGATCCAGCACCTGTCACGTGACGATTATAATATTAGGAATGTGGGATATCTGGTCTCTCCTTTGTTCGGATACTGGTACTCACATATCAGATCCAAACGAGTTCTACTGAGTAAACATCCTGGTACAGACTATTAGTGGTGTGAGACACTGGTAGGGAGATGATTGAAATATCAGACGGTACTGATGCTTATTATTGGATTTTCTGATCTCTTGTTTACTAATTTGTACTGGCATGCTTGTGACTCAATACCTGACCCTGCATCAGATATAACTTAATTACCAAACAATAACAAAGTCAGGAGCGGGTGTTATTAAATCACTTCCTCATCTGAATAATGGTATCCGTATATCAGAGTTTAGATTGGGTTCTACCGGAATGCGGACTCTATGTGAACTACCAGTTGTATGGGACACTATAAGGAAATGATTAGAATAACATGAGACACTGATTGTTATTATTGTACGATTAAGTTATCCTCTCCATTACTTGTATATGATTTCTGTGACACTCTAATTATATCTGACATTCTTATTATGTTACATTGAGGCAACTCAAGTTGTATGAGCTCGGGTTATGGTGACATGGGGTATGTGGTATATAGATGAGGGTTTTCTTGTTTGAATTATTCCTTCGACGTAATTATCTCATGAAGCCGTAAACTAAGTTTGTACTGCCGTGTTTGCTTTCATTGGATTTTACTTCGAATTTCTGGTTTTATGATTATTATTATTATTGTATTTTATATTTTTACATCATGCCTTACCTCTTGTGATCTATTCCACCAGTCTCCTGCTTTTAACATATTATACTATACTTGTTCCCTGCTTGATATCACTTACTATCTCTTTGCCTGCTCCTGTATGCCTGTGCTCACGATACGGTTTTAAATGCATGTTTATAAATCAGATTTATCGATACACGTGTGCTTATTCCTGCACGCCACTTGGCATTCACCACACCACTCGTTGGGGAGTTTCTGACTCCCCTGGATCCTCATGTCCAGATCCTGAAGCTTGTGGATTCACTCGATTACTGATCAGAGATGCGCAACTAAAGCGTGGATCATTGGTAGACCGTTTGAGGCCATATCCTTTTAGGCCCCCTGCTCGGCTCTCAAGTTTTTCCTTTGTGGCTCGTGAGCGTCTTTTTGTACAGTTCATTATTGTATATCTCTTTGTATTATCGCATTTGCGTCTATTGGTGATGTAATATTTTGTAATATTGTGTCACATCCTGTGATAACTTTATAATTGTACTCATATTTTGGAATGTATAATGCACTACATATTTTCGAGCTCTGATTCTTACCTGTACTGATGCTTAGCGTATATATGTGAGGGTATTTCTGACCTACATATATACATCGCAGTAACGTTTTCGTACCCTCAGGTTCGGGGCGTTGCAGGATGGTATCAGAGTTTAGGCTCTCACATCCTCAGTACGTCCAGACGGCAAATTAATGGTAAAAAAATTTGTAATTGGAATGCATGGATCCCGGTTATACAGTCCAACTATAAGTATAGAGTTATCTATTATTTCTTGATCGTCCTTTCCTTGATTTCTGAGTCCTTTCCATCTTTTCGTCTTCCTGTTTCTGTCGTCTTTATACCAACTTTAGATATGGATAGACTGAAGATGTAGCGGCAGAGTTATGAACGAAACTATTATATAATCTCTTCCACAAATGTTATGAAACTGGGGTATTCTCAGAATCGTTCTGCAGTCAGATTATTATTCAGAAGTCGGTATTCGGATTTCTCTACAATTATTCTATATTCTTGGCTATATCTTTCAAAGTGATCGACGCTTGGTATTCAGATTTCTTAATTATCGGTGTTCTTTATTATACTCAACATTATCTGGGTTTTCTTTATCTTCTGCGCTCTGGTCTATTCCCAAAGTAATAGTAAGCATACAACACATCGAGAATTCTATTACAGACTTTTTTAAGTACATCTTCATGCCTCGCAGATAAAGAAGTGATACCGGGTCAGTTTTATTTGGCATTGTTCAAAGATTTATACGGCTGGAAGTGCAGAAGATGTCTATATTCTGATTATTGTTCAATCGACTTGAGAGCACTATCTGTAGCAATTCATATCTTAATCGGTATAATTCCCGTCCCTGTCCCTTTTGTGTTCATTTTACCCCTTATCGAAATTGCGAGGACGCAATTTTTGTAAAGTAGATGGAATGTAACACCCCGCTTCCGGAATACGTACTTAATTGTGTATTCTAATTTTTTGATCGTATTTTTCGATTTGCTTCCTGTAATTGTTTTTGTTTTATGAATACTTATGCGATTGTTTTGCATTAGATCCGAATTCGTGAACTCAGAATTAGTCCTAGTCTGAACTGGGGACCCGATCCTAGTGTACGATTTGGTCCTTACAGTAGTCAGATTTGATCAATTTTAGTTTTAAACATCATTTTTCAATATTCTAGATTTTTCATGATTTTTTGAAATTTTTCCGAATTAATTTATAAAATCTTCAAAATCAGTGTCGACTGTGTCACTAGTCGATTCTAGGATTTTTAATTTACAATTGGAGTTAAATTTCTGAATTCCGCTTTCATATTACTTCTTAAAATCACATTTTCTACTCTAATGCATTTTTTGAGATTTTTTTTGAATTTATCAAAGTTTGACTGATTTTGGTGTCGACTGGTATCGCTTGTCGATTCCAGAATTTTTAATTTACCAACGGAGTTAAATTTCTAAAATTCACTTTCACATTATCTCTTAAAATTATATTTTCTATCTTAATGTATTTTTGGTGAATTTTCTGAATTTATCAAAACTAAGCCGGATTTGGTGTCGGTCAGTATCGCTGGTAGATTTCAGGATTTTTATTTTGAAAACAGAATTTTATTTCTAAAAATCGATTTCATATTATTCTTCAGGAGGATGTTTTCTACCTCTGAAAATTTTTGGGGATTTTTCTGGAGCAGTCTATATTTCCTGACATTATTATAATATTATTATTTTGGAATCTTTTCAATTCTTTCTTTCTTTTTTTCTTTCTTTTCCTTTCTCTTCCCCGGTCCAATCTCCTGCGCCCTCTCCCCCCTACATGGGTCCGGTCACCATCCCGTCCCATCACTCTCTTTCTTTTTGCTTTTCCTTTTCTTTTTTTTTCCCTTTTTTTCCTTTTCTTTCTCTTCTCTTCTCTTCTTTTTTCTTGCTCATCCTTTCTTTTTTCTTTATTTTTCTTTTCTTCTTCTTCCCCTGGCACCCGACAATAGCCGCCTCCTCTCCTCCCTCTTTCTCAAAATTCTCTCTCTCCTCCCCACAGCCTCCCCCCCTCTCTTTCTAAATTCTCACTCACCCTCTCTTTCTCTCTCTCCCTCACCCTCCAATTTCATCTCTTCTTCTCTCCATCTCCCATTTCTCCCTCTTCGTCGAAGACCCGACCACCATGGCGTCGGCGATGACACCACCAAGATCCAGTCATCGCTCTCTCCCCCAACTCCTTCCTTCTCCTCCATCTCCAACACCAAAACTTCACCGCCATCTTCATCTTCTTCTCCTTCTTTTAATCACAACACCACCCTCAACCACCTCCTCCCTCCTCCTTGGGGTGGCCGGTGGCGGCCGACGCCGCTCCTCCCCTGCACCACCTAGCCGCGCGGTCGCGGCCAGGGCACAGCAGGCCTTTGGCCCTGACTGCGTAAGCAGGGGGAACAACCCCCTCCTCTTCTCTCTCCATGCTCTCTCTCTCTCTCCCCCCTGTCCCTCCCTTTCTGTACTTCTTTCTCTACTGTCCCTCTCTACTATCTCTCTCTACTGTCTATCTTCCGCTCTCTACTGTTTCTCTCTACTGTTCCTCTGTTTCATCTTTCTCTCTCTAGAAATTCTCTCTCTCGGTCTCTCTCTTTGGATAATTATCTCTCTAGCTCTCTCTTTCTCTCTAGATATTTCTCTCTAGCTCTCTTTCTCTCTCTAGATTTCTTTCTCTCAAACTTCTTCTCTCTCATAAATATTATATATATATATTTTAATATATTATGGTGCATTCACGTGTTTTGAGACTTCGGGACTTCACGACTTTTGCGAAGATTTAGGCGAGTGTCCTTGCCTTATTTTGGGTTTCCCCGCTTCGTCGGTTCAACTTGTATTGTATTCTGTATTTGGATTTGTATTCATATTTTGTATTGGGTTGGGCCCTTGTATTTGTATGTGGCCGAATGCCTAGTATTGTATATGTATTGCCTGTGACGAATGTGTGTACTAGATAGTTTATTTTCTGTACATATATCATGCATGTGATGTGTTTTATACCATGTGTGACCGACCCTTCGTGGTCGTTTAGCCTCCGGGCTCTCTACCCAGCCTCCGGGTTGCGCTCAGCCTCCAGGCTTCACTATTTCATAGTAGCCTAGATATTATCACGTTTATACGCATGCTCTTGTGCTACTAACATGTCATGTAGGTACCCTTGTGCCGACTCTAGGTTTCTGCCCACTCCCGGATGGCTACCCAATTGGTGTTAGGACTTGCACCCTTATGGGTTTCGTGGTAGCTACTGAGAGTGCGCCTAAACCCCGAGCGTACTTTAACCCTCGGGCTCTCTCACCCACTTCCTCGAAAGAGGAGTGCGCTTAGGCCGTCATGCTCCGCCTGGTAGGCATGCTCAGCGCTCAGCACTTTATCACTAGATTCGTCTAGGCAGAACTCTGCTGGATTTTAGACTCGCCTTTTAAGCCGAGTCATTCCAGTAGCTCCGTCAAGTGCTCAGTGATTAAACACTATTTGATGTCCGTGCCTCCAGCTTGCTTAGCTCCGCTTGGATGTTCGCTTGCCTGCTAATCGCCTCAATCCCGCGGGTATAGAGACGTCACTGCGACGTATATACGCAGGTCGGAAATACCCTCATGTATATACGCTAAGCATCAGTACAGGAAAGAATTAGAGTACAGAAATACAGTGGTAATATACATTCTAACAGAAAAGTACAAGTACATGGTTATCACAAAGAGTGATACAATATTACAGGATATTACATCACCAGATAATACAAAGGTACGATATACAAAAGGATAGACATAATCAAAAGTTGAGAGGTGCTCATGAGCAGCAAGAGGGGACTCGGAAGTCAATTAGGAGAAGAGCTGGGAGGGAGAGCTACAACGATGTCCAAGCTTCTGCTGCGTTCTGATCACCACGGAAGGATCCGCTGCGCACTCTAATCAGCTATAGCAATGCACCATAGTCCGGACTCTAGGATCTGGACATGAGGATTCAAGGTTGTCAGATGCAACCCGTGAGTACATATAATAAAGCCAAGTGACATGCATATCAGGCACACGTGTGCATAATCAAGTGATATGGTTCAGGCATGCAGGTACAGATAATGACAAGTAACATAAAAGAAATTAAAGGAATGACAGTAAATCTGAAATAAAGTAAATACATTTATATCGATAAGTCTGAATCGGAAAGCATGCATAGAAAATAGTGTCGAGAGCTTAAGTACAAATAAACATGCGATAAATACAAGTATGGACAAACTAGTTGTATAAGCTTAGAGTATGGATTCACGAGATTGATACATCAAGAGGATAATCCAAACATGGAAACCCTCATCTATATACAACATATCCCATGTCGCCATCATCTGAGTTCATACAACTTGAGTTGCCCTCAGAGTAACAGAACTAGAGTGTGTCTGGAGTAATCATTGTATCACAGAAATCATATGTCATAAAGTAGGGTGTCAACTCAGGGCATAACACCTGATTAAATGATTATCACTATAACTGGAGAATATAAAGGTATTGCATTTTAAGTTATTCAATAATAATAATCAGTACCGTTTGATATTTCAATCGCCTCCCTACTAGTGCCTCACATCACTGATAGTTCATACTAGAGTTCGCACTCTAGTAAAACTTACTCGGGTCTGATATGTGAATACCAGGACCCAAACAAAGGAGAGATCAAATATCACACGTTCCTAATATTATTACTGTTTGGTTGTTACATTCTTATGTTATTCATCTGATCCATATGCTTAGGTATGTGTTACCGGTACACATACATCCGCTTATGATAAGACGTTATTATTTGAAAACTGATAAATCTGATGGCTCATATTTATAGTGGGTCTCGTCTCTGCCCAGAACTACGACTGAGGAGTATAGGCTATTGCTTCTAGTGACTTATCATTACGCGCCCTACACGACACTTCAGAAATAATCACCATTATAAATATGACATCATACTGGTATCCATCAGTTTTTCCCACCCTAGTGTAAGTTGAGTACTTTATTTTATATATATATATATATATATATATATATATATATATATATATATATATATATATTGTCCAGTGATAATGTTCACAGGGTATACACAGTAATCCAACATCCATGATTAGTCAATTACGGGGATCAACAGGAGTATGACATCAGGAGAATAATATCAAGAGTCTCCCTGTTACAGGGGTTCAGGAATACAGGAGTTCAGGAGCACAGGAGTTCAGGAATACCAAATGTCTGTAACAATATAATAATTATGCCAAGTCCCCGTAAAAGTGATAATCATGAATATGCAAAGTAATACAGATGTTAGGTATAACAGTATCCAGTCAGGTGTCATAACATCAGGTCAAATGTACTAGTTGTAACACTCCAGATTATTAAACCCTAATTTAATAATATAGATCTCGAGTTATTATGTTAATTGAGCGTGTAATGAATTTCAATAATTTAGGGAATGTTAAGTGGTATGTATGAATATACCTACACCATAGTTTTTATGTAACTAGCACTTCAATGTGTAGAAATACTAGTATTATACTTAAATATATGTATTTACTAAGAAAATACAACCATGACAATTATATATATATATATATATATATATATATATATATATATATATATATATATATATATATATATATATATTGGAGGGAGTAGGTATGCATGGGAGGAGAGATCAAGGGCCTAGATCTTCTTATTTTGGGGATTGGACACATGGATGAAAGGGGATGGCAAACTTGTAAAATTTTGGGTAGGGATCTTACAAGAGTCAAGGAGAATTCATCTCTTCATGCTCTTCCTAGAGAGGATTCCTCCATGGGAAAAGAAACCCTAGAAACCCAAGATCCAACCTCCTCTCTATTTTTCTCCCTTTCTTTTTCTTCTCTTCTCCTCCTCCCTCTCTCCCCTTGGGCCCAGATCCGCGCGCGCAGGCCAAGGGACGACCGACCAGGCGGCGGCCGGCCAGGTGCGGGGCCGGAGTTTGGAGGTGAAGGTGAGTGAGTTTCCTCCTTCTTTTCTCATTTCTCAAATTTTCATCTTTGAAATCCCTAGATCTTGATCTCTTGATTTGAGTGGATTTTTCCTTGAGCTATTCATGCAAATTTTCTTAAAATTCATGACTTATTAAAATATGTAATAGTCTAAGTTTGATCTTGAGATTAATGAGTTAATCCAATTACATATAATTGATAGATGTAAATGTTGTATTGTAGGGCATATCATGTGGTGAGGGAGTACATAAATTTTCAGATTTGAGTTTAGATCTTAAACCTTGAAATTTCAATCTCAATATTACTTTAAGGGAGATGAAACTTTTATTTGAGTGATAGGTAAGATTAATTCTTGAGCAATGTTGTCTCTTTTTAAATTGAATCAAATTCTTAAAAGACTTATGGGTGAGATCAAGTTTATAAACCCCTCCTAACCATTAATGTAAATAGAGATTCTTGAAGCTTCTCACACTTATAATGGTTGAGTCTCTTACTATTCTTACTTAATAACTATGAAACCAAATCAAAATCTGATTTTGTGATGTTAATGAGATAAAAAGAAAATTTTTGATATGGGTTAAACTATGAAGTTGGAGGTGGTTTAAAGAGAGGATAATGGTAAATTAAATGGTATTAGAATTATGAATGTTCTTATGAAATTGCTCATGATCAAAATTTTAAATACTTAAGTTCATAACTTACTTATGATCACATTTAGGTGAAGTGTTAAAGGTAAAGTTGAGAAATCCTTAATTCGAAGCACTTTTGAAATAATAGCTTAAAACTGTTAAAGTCTGTCCAGATCTGAAGTCTGAAACTTGGGGTTTCTTTCGTATGGTTATTTGGAATGAAATAGGTCATGTAATATACCGTTAGAAAGCAAATTGAGTCTACTTGTCAACGGCTCTTGTGGTTCTCAAATCTAAGGTCCGTGCTGGGAATTATCGCTGTAACATGACAAACTAGTCGAAGGTACCAAGTTGCAGAATTTTGAATGTCTAGAAGATTTTCTGTTTATTAGGGTTGTTCGTGCGAATTAAGCTGGTCATGTAATATATCGTTAGAAAGATCAGTAAGTCTAATTTTTAATGGAAGTCTCTGTGTCTTATTCTTATATCAAAGAGGAGTTACGATAAAAACATCTTAGATTGTTAGGGAGGTCAGATCCAGTAAATTTATATTTAGGTGGGATTTATGTGAAATTTATTAGAATTTATATATAGGCATGTTGTGCTGAGCCTAGAACTAAACACATTTCTTTCAATAACGTATGTTATGAATGCGGGTATATCATAATTATTTATTAAAGTAATGACCCTTTATAATAATGTCTCATTAACGGTGTTGCATATACACTCGGTGTGTTGACAATTATCCTCAGACTCAAATTTGCTTTAGCCTTACTGGAAATAGGGAATTATTGTGTTATGGACTCCAAAAGACATGTTTTACCCTAACACATAATCCCTTCTGTGGCCTAGTAAACTGGACTATGAATAGAATATTTATTGGCATATAGTTAGTAGAAATTTCTAAAACACCGAAAGTTACTGGTGAAGATGATAGTCCTATCAATTTTAATTAACTGATAAATGGACAAGTTAACGGTCAGCACTAAATTATATTGACAGTAAACTAATAGATGAGTGAACATAGATACTAATTGAAAAGAAAGATTTTCTTATTGTAATATTAAAAGTTGGAAATCAGAATGATAGGATTAGTAGTATCAAGATCGGTATTGGCGGGAATCCAAACAGTTTCAACTCAATTCATGAATAAGTGAGAATAGTTGTTATAGATATATATAATCTTGATTGCGACCATATTATTTACATCGTGTCAAAGAAATTAAAGTAATAACGGATTGTTAGGCCTTATTAAATTGTACGTTAAATCAAGAAAGTTATATTTCAATTAATAAGCATGTATGAAACTTTCTCTTCTCCTTACAGTCTCAACTTACCCATCCGTCTAGCGAGACTCCTTGAGCAAGTAATACTTTTGCATACAGATAGTGCATGTTCCATAAAGTTACTAAACTTAAGACATACTTGAAATGATTACTTTCAATCATATGTATTGCATCTAATCAATTCTTATAAAGTCCCCTTTCTTTTATTGAGCATAATGTCTTGCAATACGCCATGAGTTGAACAGTAATTATGACGTTTCAAATTATTCTAGTTAAAGGGGATAAACTGATTATCTGAGATGATGACCAAATTAAGTAGGTGTAACAATGGATGTTTAGAAATCCCGTAAAAGAAAAATTTGAAAGTGAGAAATATGGGTATTCGACATATTACATATGTTCCTATCTATGGTTGTTATGTATATGTAAAATCTTGTGAACATGGTCGTTCTTCTATTCAAAATCTATTTAGAGCATCACATAGAAAGTACCCATATTATATATACACATATACAATGTTATAAGGAAAAAGGGATAGTTTCACCACCTTATGATGAAAAGAGCGGCTATTGCGGTAAACGTGGATAGTCTTGGAAGTATTGGACACTGAACCAATATTTAATTCATATTCACCATGAAAAGGATAGTAAGGCAGGCTTAGAATTGAACACATCTTTTGTAATAAGTGTTGCATTTAATATATAATTTTAGAATATGGTATACAAGGGCATTGACATGTACATTGCTGAATAGAAATCATTATGATTGATATGAATATGATGGGCATATCACTTGATTTATGTACATAATATACATGGGTGACATGTTCTGATTAAGCAATTTGTGTGAATATTCCTATAAGAATACAATCTAACAGGTAGACACTAATTGAGAGTATGATTACTGTTACATATGAAATGATGTGCATAATATATGAATCTTATAGAATTGGATGCGCTGATATTGTGCGTATTATATATATATTATATATATATATATATAATATATATATATATATATATATATATATATATATATATATTATATATATATATATATATATATATATATATATATATATATATATATATATATATATATATATGTGTGTGTTACGGAAGAAGGGACCCGTGTTGCATGGGCGGAGTGCGAAGACGGTACTATATACATATATCCGGAGGAAGGGACCCGTATTGCACGGGCGGAGTGCGAAGACGGTGCTATATACATATATCCGGAGGGACCCGTATTGCACGGGCGAAGTGCGAAGACGGTGCTATATATCATATTGGGAGGAAGGGACCCGTATTGCATAGGCGGAGTGCGAAGACGGTGCTATGATATACATATATTTGCATTTTTACAAATGATTGAGAATGAATATCTACGTGTGATACATAGGTGTGTGTGACACTAGGGGTATGTTGGATGTGTTATCGTATATGATAATCAAAACATCAGAATACAGATTTAGCTGATTGAAATGAAATACTGTAAATTGTGTGAAAGTGTACAAATTAATCTATGCATTACTTGAATTATGATGCGATATTGTATTATGAGAAATATGATATGATTATATATTATATAAGTATGGCTTGTGATGTATGTGTTATCTGAATGCATAAACTAGGTTTATGGCATAATTATAGTGTTGGTGTATTATAGCGTGGAATACAAGATACGTGAGTGACACACACTATGTACACATAAGACGAGTTTAAATAACTAAGCAAAAATTTGTTTTTATGTAACTCATAAATCTTATTACACGTAAAGATGAAAATCCAAGAAAGGAATTGGGAAGTACGATCATAAAAGTCTGATCATCCCCAGAAATTTAGAGACCGGGGTCTTGATTATTAAACCATGGGATGCCTCTGATTCTTTGTCTTCTTATTGTTTAAGATTTCTCTTATTACTTGAATATTCATACTTCTCATTGATATATTATCATTTCTTAATTTATTCCTACTCTACTCACTGAGCTGTCGAGCTCACTCCCCCTCAGACTGGTATATTGCAGGTTACTTTGAGGCAGGGGTCAGGTTTATGCTGCACGAGGTTCGTTCTGAATCAATCCAATCTTTGTACTTATGGAACAATCGTGCTTGTTGATGATACATGTTGGTTATGGGATAAATGGTTAATCTTGTGTGTGTGTGTGGTGTGTGTGTGTGTGTGTGTGTGTGTATATGCAGGGAACTGTTGTAGTAGTTTCATTTCAAGTTGACATTTGAGAGATCTTTTATTGGGTTGTGATATCAAGAAGTGTATTATCAATATGATGATCATGACAAGTTGAAAATTATCATTTCTGAATTACTATAGATGCCGAGAGGGGTACTCTAGAGTTTATGTTATTATGTTTCTCCATAAGTAGGCGATGTCAAGCCGAAACATCTTCATTATTGCCAGGATGACTTTTGAGTTCAGTTATATGATTGGACTGAGAATAAGTAGGCTGATGTTAGCCGAAAATATCATATTTGTATTGGATATCATATCCGACTAGTAATTACAAGGGAGGTGCTGCTGAAATTTCTAAAAATTGGTAATGATTTTAATAATCGATCGGTTTAAATAGATGTTATGTAAATTGAGGATTTTAGAATACTGGGACCGTTACACTAGTATCATGTGAAAGCATGTCAAGTAAGTGATAGCATGTCAATTGTCAAGTGTCATATATCAGGTATCAGGTGTCAGATATCAAGTGTCAAGTATCAGGTGTCAAGTAATAACATGTCAAGTACCAGTGTCAGATATCAAGTGTCAGGTATCAGGTGTCAATATAACATGTCAAGTACCGGTGTCAGATCTCAAGTATCAGAGTCAGATATCAAGTATAACATGTCAATATATCATGCAATAGATGTTAAAATAATAGTCACTAGGTATGAAACGATGATAGCAAAGCATGAAGCAACATAGGAAATGTACTCGCCTAAATCACCAGAAAATGCCGCAAAATCTCGGAACACCATAAACACGTACATGCCACTAATCCATATTAAATATATATAATTAATATAGATATATATATATATATATATATATATATAAATATATATATATTATATATGTGTGTGTGTGGTGTGTGTGTGTGTATATATATATATATATAGAGAGAGTGAGAGAAAGAGAGGAGAGAGAGGGGGGGAGAGAGAGAAGAATTAGTTAGAGAGAGATGAGGCTAAGAGAGAGAGTTGTAGAGGGGGGGCGAGAGAGAGAGAGAGAGAGAGAGAGAGAGAGTTGGCTGAAAATGGAGAGGGTAATTAGGAAATAATGGGAAGGGTAAAAGTGAAAGGAGGGAAAAAAGGAAAGAAATAAAAGAAAGAAAGAAGGAAGGAAGGAAGGAAGGGAGAGGGGAGTGGGGGTGGTGGCCGGCGGCCTGGGGGCGGCGGCGGCGCCACCGAAGGAGGGGGGCGGCGCGGCCTTGGGCCCGGAGAGGAGGGGTTGGATGTTGGAGTTGTTGTTGTTATTTGTTGTTGTTGGTGATTGTGGTGGGGTTGAAGATGGTGGTGTTGGGGAGTTGGAGGAAGAGGAGGAGATGGTGGTGGGGTGGTTGGAGTGGAGGAATTGAGAGTTTTAATGGTGAATTTTGGAAAGAAGAAGATGGTGGAGTGATGGGTTTTGTTGAAATTGGAGAGAAGGAGATGGAATTTGCAGAGGAAGGAAGTGGGAGGTTGGGGGGGCGGCGCCGGCGGCTAGGGGGGGCGACAGTGAAGGTGGCCGGCGGTCATGGAGGGGGGAGGAGAAAGTGGGTTGGTGGGAGAGATGAAGTGGAGAATATGGAGAAGAATAGGAAGAAAGGAAAAAAGAAGGGAAAATAAAAGAAAGAGAGGGAGAGGGGAAGCATGGGAAGGGAGTGGGGGAGATGGCCCTCCTGTTTCAGCTGCTGCTGTTGCAGGGCATGGGTCGGCATGGGAATGGGTAAGGGGAGAAACAAAGAGAAAAAGAAAAGAAGAAAAAGAAAGAAAAGAAAAGAAAGAAAAAAGAAAAATAAGGAAAAGAAAAAATAAGAAAAATTAATAAATATATAATATTAAATATTTAAATTAATTGGATAACCTGAGAGTATAAAGTAGAGGAGTGAAGAAGGAAAAAGTAAGAAAAGAAAAGAAGGGAAAATAATATTATTATTTAAATAAGGTAAAATTTGACTGTTTCAGAAACGCTCCGAAAAATTATCAAAAATAAAAAAATTTTTTTTAAGATGCATGGTGAAATCAAATTTGAGAAATTCAATCTAATTTTTTAAATTAAAAATCTTAGAATCTTTTGACGACATTGGTCGACACCAAAGTCGGTGAAATTTTGATAAATTTAAAAAATCACAAAAAATGTATTTAAATAGAAAATGAGATTCTAAGAAGTAATATGAAAGCTTTTTAAAAATTCAACTCCGTTAGGAAACTAAAAATCCGGGAATCAGTCAGCGATGCCGATGACACTGGTTTTGAAGATTTTGCAAAATAATTTTGAAAAATTTCAAAAAATCATGAAAAATCTAAAATATTGAAAAATAGTGTTTGAAACTGAAATCAGTCAAATCAGACTATCAGAAAGGTCAAATCGGGCAGTATGTCGGTATCGGTTCCTGGTCTAGGTCCGGGCTGACTCTAAGACTGAGAATTCAGATCTGGTACCAAATAGCATAAGCAATCACAACCCAAAAATAAATACTAAAAGAAAATTGAAACAATACGGTCAAAAAAATCGAGACACGTATCTAGGTACGTATCCCAGGAATGGGGTGCTACAATTTACCCACCTAACAAAAATTTCGTCCTCAAAATTTTGATAGGGGGAAGATGAACACAGAAAAATAGGGCGATGGGAATATCATGATAGAATGGATATGATAATGAAAAATCAACTCAAGACATGATAAAATGGGGATAATGGTCACGGGTGTCACCTTCAGGGGTCCTTGTTCCAAATATAGGGCACCACTCCCTGTTTCCACTTCATCTGATCCTTCAGTTTTTCTCGGCAGTCAAATGATATGCTTTTCGCTTTCTTCCATCTGCTCTACCTCTTGGTCTTCTCTGTGCTTGATTGAAGAGATATTGCAGGTAAGGGAATTGAGTTTTCCTTTCGATTGGCCCTGAGTCCGTTCTCACCGGTGGTACTTGAAGTGTTGGTTGAATCGGGGTGGTTTCCCCATCCTTCTGAATGAACAATTCCTTATTAAATGACCATCAAACCCACATTTCAAGCATACTTTGTTTGCCATTCAGCAATCACGCTTGTAGTGTCCGAACTTAGACAATACCCACACCTCATTTGCTAAGGGAGAGGTCAGAGTAATTGCGCTGCTAGCGGGGTATCCAGGGGTCTGATTGAATCTTTATCTACCTTCAACTGAAAGAGTCTATTCACTGACTTCCTTTGCATCTCATCCTGACGCTTCTTTCCCAATCCTCGTTGTACCTCACGAGCGATGATAAGGACCTGAGAATACGTCTTAAGTTGCTGGGGTATAAGAAACGTCTGGATCTGCATTCTCAGGACTTGCTGGAATCTACTCGCTCGGGTCTCCTCATTGGCCACCATGTATGACGCGAACCGGCTTAGTCTTAGGAACTCTACAGCATACTCGTTTACAGTTTGGTACCTCTACTGCAATCTTATAAATTGTTCTTCCATCTCCTTCTGTGCCGTCTTAGAGAAGAATCTCTCGTGGAAACTGTTCGAGAACTGGGCCCAAGTGATGGGCTTCTCCAGCCTCGCTTTTTCTGCCAACCACCAAGTTCTGGACACATACTTTAGTTGTATCTTAGCCACTTTCACTTAGTTCTCATCTGGGATTCGAGTTGCCTTCATAAGATCTGTAGTAACAATCAGCCACTGTTCGGCGTCCAACGACCTCTTAGTACCTGAAAATATAGCTGGCTGCAGTCTTCTGAAATCAGATATATTACCAGGTCTCTGCTCTCTAGGTGCTGTCAATAATGCTTGTCGCAAGAGCTCTGTCTGCTGATGCTGACTTTCCATCATGTCATGAAGTAGCCTCATCATTTTATCGCTCTCTCCGTTAGAACTGTCACGAGAAGTGTCAGGACCGTTACATGTTCTCCGTCTTTCCATATCTAAGTTGGTTGAAGGATTGATGAGAATGAGCTGAAAGGAAAAAGATAGAAGGGTCTCAGGATTCAAGAAATAGATTGCGGGAAAGAATAGATAACACCGTACGTGCGATTGGAATGTATATCCAAGATTTGTGCTCTCCAGTTGCAAATTAATATATCATTAATCTGCCAACTGGTTGTACTGAAAATGTGAGAGCCTAGGCTCTGATACCATCCTGTGACGCCCTGATCCCGCGGGTACGGAGACGTCACTGTGACGTATATATGCAGGTCAGAAATACCCTCACATATATACGCTAAGCATCAGTATAGGCAAGAATTATAGTACGAAAATACAGTGGTAATATACATTCCAACAGAAAAGTACAAGTACATGGTTATCATAGAGAGTGATACAATATTTCAGGATATTACATCACCAGAGAATACAAAGGTACGATATACAAAAGGATAGACATAATCAAAAGCTGAGAGGTGCTCACGAGCAGCAAGAGGGTCCTCGGGAGTCAATCAGGAGAAGAGCTGGGAGGGAGAGCTAAGGTAATGTCCAAGCTTCTGCTGCGCTCTGATCACCATGGAAGGATCCGCTACGCACTCTGATCAGCTATAGCAAGACCACCATGATCCGGATTCTAGGATCTAGACATGAGGATCCAGGGTTGTCAGATGCAACCCGCGAGTACATATGATAAAGCCAAGTGGCGTGCATATCATCAGGTACACGTGTGCATGATCAAGTGATGTGGTTCAGGTATGCAGGTACAGGCAATGACAAGTAACATAAAGGAAATTAAGGAACGACAGTAAATCCGAAATCAAGTAAATACATGTATATCGATAAGTCTGAATTGGAAAGCATGCATAGAAAACAGTGTCGAGAGCTTAAGTACAAATAAACATGCGATAAATACAAGTATGAACAAAACTAGTTGTATAAGCTCAGAGTATGGATTCACGAGATTAATACGTCAAGGGGATAATCCAAATAAGAAAACTCTTATTTATATACCACATATCCATGTCGCCATCATCTGAGTTCATACAACTTGAGTTGCCCTCAGAATAACAGAACTAGAGTGTGTCTGGAGTAATCATTGTATCGCAGAAATCATAAGTCATAAACCATGGTGTCAACTCAGGGCATAACACCTGATTAAATGATTATCACTATAACTGGAGAATATAAAGGTATTGCATTTTAAGTTATTCAATAATAATAATCAGTACCGTTTGATATTTCAATCGCCTCCCTATCAGTGCCTCACATCATTGATAGTCCATACTTGGGTTCGCACTCTAGTAAAACTTACTCGGGTCTGATATGTGAGTACAAGGACCCGAGCAAAGGAGAGACTAAATATCACACGTTCCTAATATTATTACTGTTTGGTTGTTACATTCTTATGTTATTCATTTGATCCATATACTTAGGTATGTGTACAGGTACACATACATCCATTTATGAATAAGAGAAATTATTATTTTGAAACTGATAATCTGATAGCTCATATTATAGTGGGTCTCGTTTCTACCCGGGACTACGGCTCAGGAGTACAGGCTACTGCTTCTAGGGACTTATCATTACGCGCCCCACACGACACTTCAGATATCAGTCTACTGCTTCCGGAGACTTATCATTACGCGTCCACACGACACGCATCAGGAGAATAATATCAGGAGTCTCCCTGTTACAGGGGTTCAGGAATACAGGAATTCTGGAGCACAGGAGTTCAGGAGTACCAAATGTCTGGTAACAGTATAATAATCATGCCAAGTCCCCGTAAAAGTGATAATCATGAATATGCAAAGTAATACATGTGCTAGGTATAACAGTATCCAATCAGGTGTCACAACATCAGGTCAAATCTACTAGTATCATGTGAAAGCATGTCAAGTAAGTGATAGCATGTCAATTGTCAAGTGTCATATCAGGTGTCAGGTACCAGGTGTCAAGTGATAACATGTCAAGTACCGATGTTAGATATCAGGTGTCAAGTAATAACATGTCAAATACCGATGTCAAATATCAAGTGTCAGGTATCAGGTATTAAGTAAAAACATGCCTAGTACCGGTGTCAGATATCAAATGTCAGGCATCAGGTGTCAAATATAACATGTCAAGTACATGCGTCAGATCTCAAGTGTCAGAGTCAGGTGTCAAGTATAACATGTCAATATATCATGCAATAGACGTTAAAATAGCAATCACTAGGTATGAAAAGATGATAGCAAATTATGAAGCAACAGAGGAAATGTACTCGCCTAAATCACCAGAAAATGCCGTAAAATCCCAGAATATATAAACACGTACATGCCACTAATCCATATTAAAAAATATATAATTAATATAAATATATATATATATGTATTAGAGAGTAAGAGTAAGAGAGAGAGAAAGAGGGGAGAGAGAAGAATTAGTTAGAGAGAGAAGGAGGCTAGAGAGAGAGAGAGAGAGAGTTGTAGGAGAGAGAGTTGGCTGAAAATAGAAGGGGTAATTAGAAAATAAGGGGAAGGGTAAAAGTGGAAAGGAGGGGAAAAAGGAAAGAAATAAAAGAAAGAAAGAAGGAAGGAAGGAAGGAGAGGGGAGTGGGGGTGGTGGCCGGCGGTCGTCCACGGCCGGCGGCCAGAGGGCAGCTGCGGCGCCACCAGAGGAGGGGGGCGGCGCCGCCTTGGGCCCGGGGAGGAGGGGGTTGGGTGGTTGGATGTTGGAGGAGTTGTTGTTGTTATTTGGTGGCGGCGGTGGCGGTGGCGGCGGCGGTGTTAGGGAGTTGGAGGAGGAGGAGGAGATGGTGGTGGAGTGGTTGGGGTGGAGAAATTGGGAGTTTTGATGGTGAATTTTGGAGAAGAAGAAGATGGTGAGTGATGGGTTTTGTTAAAATTGGAAAAAAGGAGATGGAATTTAGAGAGAAGGGAAGTGGGGAGGTTGGGGGCGGCACCGGCAGTTATGGGGCAGCGCTAGGCGGCGATGAAGGTGGCCGACGGTCATGGAGGGGAGAGAGAGAGTGGGTTGGTGGGAGGGATAAAGTGGAGAATATGGAGAAGAATAGGAAGAAAGGAAGAAAGAAGGGAAAATAAAAGAAAGAGAGGGAGAGAGGAAGCATGGGAAGGGGAGTGGGGGAGATGGCCCTCTTGTTGCAGCTGCTACTGCTGTTGCAGGGCATGGGTCAGCATGGGAGTGGGTAAGGGGAGAAAGAAAGAGAAAAAGAAAAGAAGAAAAAGAAAGAAAAGAAAAGAAAGAAAAAGGAAAAATAAGGAAAAAGGAAAAATAAGGAAAATAATAAATAAATATATTATTAAATATTTAAATTAATAGGATAATCTGAGAGTATAAAGTACAGGAGTGGAAAAGGAAAAAGTAAGAAAAGAAAAGAAGGGAAAATAATATTATTATTTAAATAGGATAAAATTTGACTGTTTCAGAAACGCTCCGAAAAAGTCTCAAAAATAGAAAATATTATTTTAAAATGCTTGGTGAAATTAGATTTGAGAAATTCAGTCTGATTTTCAAATTAAAAATTCTGGAATCTTCCAGCGATACTAGTCGACACCAAAGTCGGTCAAATTTTGATAAATTCAGAAAAATCCCAAAAAGTATATTTAGATAGAAAATGAGATTCTAAAAAGTAATGTGAAAGCTGTTTCTAAAAATTCAACTCCGTTTAGAAACTAAAAATCTGAGAATCGGTCAGCGATGCCAATCGATACTGGTGTTGAAGATTTTGCAAAATAATTCTGAAAAATTCTAGAAAATAGTGAAAAATCTAAAATATTGAAAAACAGTATTTGAAACTAAAATCGATCAAATAAGACTACCAAAAACGTCAAATCGGGCAGTATGCCAGTATCGGGTTTCCGGTCCAGGTCAGGGCTGACTCTAAGACTGAGAATCTAGATCCGATACTAAATAACATAAGCAATCACAACTCAAAAATAAATAGTGGAAGAAAATTAAAATAATACGGTCAAAAAAAATCAGGACACGTATCTGGGTACGTATCCCGGGAACGGGGTGCTACATATACTATGCTTATTCTCTGCTTGATATCACTTACTATCTTTTTGCATGCTTTTGTATGCATGTGCTCGTGACATGGTTTTAAATGCATGTTTATAAATTAGATTTATCTATAAATGTGTGCTTATTCTTGCACGCCACTTAGCATTCGTCACACCACTCGTTGGGGAGTTTTTGACTCCCTTGGATCCTCATGTCCAGATCCAGAGCTTGGAGCTTGTGGATTCTCCCGATTGCTGATCAGAAATGTGCAGCTGAAACATAAATCATCAGTAGACCGTCTGAGGCCCTATCCTTCCAAGCCACCTGCTCGGCTCTCGAGTTTTCCATTTGTGACTCGTGAGCGCCTTTTTGTATAGTTCATTATTAAATATATCTTTATATTCTCGCATTTGCACCTTTCGGTGATGTAATATTTTTGTAATATTGTGTCACAGCCTATGAAAACTTTGTAATTATACTCATATGTTGAATTGTATGATGCACCACGTATTTTCGAGCTTTGATTCTTGCATGTACTAATGTTTAGCGTATATGTGTGAGGGTATTTCTGACCTACGTTTATACATCGTAGTAACATCTCTGTACCCTCAGGATCGAGGCGTTACATGTTTAAAAAGTAGTCAGGCATATTCTAATTACAATGTCTAACAATAATTATAGTTTATTAAATAATATTAACACTGATTTACTGATATTCTTGTTTATTAAATTAAGTAATCAATTGATTTCATTCAACACAGTAAATTATAATTTATAAAAGAAAAACACTCACATAGCAATCACAGGGAGGTAGCTCATCTTTCTATGATCCTAATGGCTTAAGAATCATCTAGATCAGACTCTGAATGCTCAAGATATCGTCCGAACACTAAAATTATTAAAAAGGGGTTAAACATGTAATAATAAGGTGTAAATTGTAAATATTATGAATTGTTAGGGGTTTAATATAATTTTACCTTTAGGAATGCACCAAGTCGCTAACAAATTAAACCCAATTGACTTAAACCCACAGTTGAGTTGGTTCGAGTTTGAGGGTGAAAACGGGTTCGGGTTTAGATCCGATAAAGAGAGAAAATAAGACAGAGAAAATGAGTGAGAGAGAAGAAAGGGAGAAGGGAAAGGCGGTGCCAGGGGTTGGCCTGCCTGGCATGGCGACGGGGGGTCAGCGAAGGAGGTCTAATCGACTGCCGGCGAGGGGGGGAGAGAGAGAGAAAAAAAGACAAGCAGGTGGGTGATAAAGAGATAAAGAAAGGGGAGAGGGAAAGGAAGAAGAAGAAAAAGGTGATGGTGTGGTGGCCATGGCTGGGGTGGCGTAGGTCTGGTCGGCACAGGTGATGGGTAGGGAGGCAGAGGATGAGTAGAGGGATAGAGTGAGAAAGAGGTTGATAGAGAGGGTGGAAGGTGTGAAGTGAGAAAGAGAGAGTAGAGAGAGAAGGGAGTTAAGGAAGAGGAGGAGGCCTGGGTGGTGACCTGGGCTCAGCCGGCGATGGTGCTGGCCTTGACCAGTGGTCGACGACAGTGAACAGAGAGAGGGAGAGAGTATGGGTGAAGGGAGATAAAGAGAGAGAGATAGAGTCAGACATAGTGAGAGAGAGAGAGAAATAAAATAAATAATGGAGAGTGAGAGAGAGATGTGGAGAAGTGAAGAGGTTAAGAGATAAAAGAGGCGGTGAATTGGCGGTGGCTTGCAGGGGAAGGAAAAGAAGATTGGGGAAGAAGAAAAGAAAAGAAAATGAAGAAAAGAAATTA